>ML278862.1:0-13461 GCA_005239495.1 Nicotiana undulata
TCGCGGAATGTAAATTGCGAAGCGGTCACATGCACACACAATATTTTCTTAAATTACTTTTCAATGAACAATTCCTTTAAATATCCGAATTCCATGATCTCAGAGAAACAAAGTTGCATATAACATGAATTTATAAAGCATATAATTCATTTCGAGGAAGAACACAAGGCATGGTGTGGGCCTAACTACCCGGACATAACAATAATAGCCGCTACGTACGGACTCTCGTCACTTTGTACGTACGTAGCCCCCACAAACACCAACACATAGTCATTTAGATCACCTATGGAGACAATTCCCTCTTACAAGGTTAGAAAGGAGACTCACCTCGTGTCGAACCTACTCTCCAGGTCAAGAATGCGCCCGAAACTCCGAATTCGTCTTCCAAGGACTCGAAACTAGTCAAACGATACACAAGTTTATCAATTTATACTCAATAGTATGAAATTCCCCTATTTACTTAGTTATTTTATCCTACTTGAAGAAATCCCAAAATTCACTTCCAGGCCCGCATGCTCGGATTTCGGAAATTTTCGAAGAAAACTGTTACCCATAACCTAAGGATCGTTAATATATGATTTTTTTTATGATTTCATGGCAAATTAATGGGTAATTCCCTAAATTTTCATAAAGCCCTAAGTTACTACTCTAACCCTTGATTTCCACTAATTAGAAGGTTAATTTAACTAGGAATTCATGCATTAAACTAACATTAGGGTAGAATTCACTTACCTTTCAGTAGCTAGGTCGTGGGGCTCTTTTCCAAGATCTCAAGGTCGTCTATGGTGGAAAGAAATGAAGTAAAATAGAAAAATCCCGTGTTGTAAAGAACTCACTGCCTACAGTGGTTCCGCACTTGCGATCTCACACCTGCGAGTAAATACTCGCTCCTGCAGAATTGGACAAGGGGACCAGGGCTCGCACCTACGGAGAGGAGCCCGCACCTGCGGCTCCGCTCCTGCGGATCTTCTTCCGCACCTGCGAGAAAAGGGAAACCCACCTGAAGCCGCACCTGCGAGGCTTGGACCGCAAGAGCGGTCTCGCACCTGCAACTAGGTAACTGCACCTGCGGTCACACCAGATCAGGTGCACCAGCAACTGCTTCAGCTGGTGTTTGGCATCGTTTGGTGCCCGAGAGGCACCAGGGCCCACCCGAGCCCCCGTCCAAATATACCAACAAGTCCCAAATCATAATACGGACTCGCTCGAGCCTTCGTAGCACCCAAAAAAAATGCTAAAACTCAAAATCACACCTCAAAACCCCTAGAATCAAACTTAAGAACTTTAAGTTCTTGAATTCGTTAACAATGCGCCGAACCGACCAATACTACTCGGAATGACCCCAAACTTTGTGAGTAAGTCATAAATGACATACCGGAACTCTTCCCGGTCTCAAAATTCCGTTCGGACCTCGATAACACAAAAACACGTTCCAACCCAAAATTCTTAAACTTAAGGAATCGTATTTATCTTTTTGGCGCCGAAACGCTCCCGGGTCATCCAAAACCCGCTCTGGACACACGTCCAAGTTCAAAATCATCATACGAAGCTACTGGAACTCTCGAAACTCGATTCTGAGGTCGTTTACTCAAAATGTTGACCGAAGTCAAACTTGGCCAAAAAGGCCAACCTTAAGGAACCAAGTGCTCCTACACCATTCCAAACTCTTCCAAATCCCAAACCACCCGTCCCCACAAGTCATAAATCATTAAAATCAAATATGGGAAGTCTTATTTAGGGGAACGGGGTCCAATAATGCAAAACGACTGGTCGGGTCATTACAGAAACATGTAAAAAGCTTCATAAGATACACAGATCTAAGACGGATCTAAAGGAAATCGGAAAATATTAGGAGTTAGGGTTTCAGAGAAACAAGAAAACCTTAAAGATGTCACCGGCTTTAGCCGAAAAAAGTTACAGATCTTACTTAGATGGCAAGAGGTGGCCGGAAAATGGCATGAGGGACCATGGGAGGAGTTGAACCGCTCCAGGTTCACTTGAGGGCCTCAGGGTATCATTAGACCGGCATGGGGTGAAGCAAGGGCCAAGAGGTGATGAGAAGCCATAGTTTCCGGCGGGGGAAGTGACCGGAGAAGGTGGACAGTGTCCATTGGAGATGAAGAGACAGGAAGGTTCTAGAGAGAACCTGGAGATAGAGAGAGAGTAGAGAGATGAGTGTGAGGGTAGTGAAAATGAGAGACGGGGGGTAGTCACCTAGGTTTAATTAAGGAAGGTTGAATTCGGGCCGTTGATCAAAATCGATCAACGACCTAGATTAAATCAAGTCTGGACCGGGTATCTTTTGTGGATTGGGCCTGGGTATTGGACGGATTTAGTTGGGGGGTTTGGGCTGGTTTCAATAGGCTGAAATTGAATTAAATTGGGCTATAATTTAAATAGGAAGGGGCTAATTGTTAAATACCCAATTAAATAGATAAATAATTAATAAAAATAGCTAATAGTTACACAAAATGAAATTAATGCTAAATAGGTAAAATTAAGGTAATTAACTAATATAAAAAATATAAAATGACTAACTATTGAATTAAAATGGTATAAAATGTATAATTAGGCTATAATTGCAAAATTATTGTAATTATAGCCAGATTGGCTAATTTGTGAAATAATTAAATCCTAATAGGATTAAAAATGATATATTGAGCTAGGAAATATTTTGAAATTATTTGTAATATCATTTATGAATAATTATTGGGACATGCAGTATTGAATAAATTAAAAAAAAATTAATAAAATATGGGAAATTATGGAAAAATACCAATTATTATAAAAAGTGATTTTGAAGGCATATATGCAAATTTTAAAATAATTTGAGGAAAAATTGGGTATCAACAAAATGTACTCTTATACAATGATGGCATTGTCCTCATGTTTGAGAGGAAACTAGCTTGTCTAGGACCAATGATAGTGTTAAGGTGTAGTTTAAACATGTTAACAATGATTTTGGTGGCTAGCTTGTACATGGTATTGCAAATCCCTATTGGTATAAAATTCCTAAGCATGGTAGCATTGACACACTTTGGGATTTGAGGGCATTGGTGATTCACTGAGTCTTAGTTGTTCCCTAAGGCTAAGAGAGGCTTCCTCTAAGAAAGTGTTATACTTGGGAGTGCTTTTGGTGTCACTGAGGGTGGTGCAGGTGTGGTCTGTGGTGTAAATGTTCCTGAAATAAGATTGGACCTTGTCCTTAATGCTCTCTTGGTCATGGACCCAGTTTCCCACCTCATCCCTAAGGGACATAATTTTGTTTCTCTTTTTTCTGCTAATGGTGGATGTGTGGAAGAACCTAATGTTAGCTTACCCATCACATAGCCAGTTAATTCTAACTTTGAGTTTCTAGAAGTTCTCCTCACATCTGAGGATTGTTTAGTAATATTTTTTGTCTAGATTTTGGAGGAACCTGCTGAAGGGGAATTGGGAGGATTTTTCGGATGCCAGCTAACCTAGCAATGATGTTCTTTTTCCTATGGAGGATATTACCAAATACCTCTTTATTCCAATTGAGGGCTTGATGCTAAAAGTTGAGTGTAGACTGGGGTCGTGTAACATTGCTAGTAAAGCACAGTTGGATGATATTGGGTAGGTTTGGGTGACCACGCCACATTTTTCAAACATAAAGGGTCTAGTATGGTGGGTTTGGTCATTGTAGAGGGAGAGTAGGAGTGGAAAATGGTATGAGTGAGTCCTATGGAGGTGAGTGACATTGGCATCATGGAATAAATCAATCCAGTCACTAGTGGCATGGCATCTATCTAACCTTTCCAGGATGAGGCTTTGTCTACTAGTGTATCTTTTATTGCTCCAAGTGTACTTACTGCCTTTATGCCCTAAATCTATCACTTGTTAATACAACTCCAAATATAGTTAGTTATATTAGTACTTATATTATTACAACCAAACTTGTCCCTAGCTTTAAAGACCTCATTGAAATCACCTCTACCAACCAATTGCCCTTGAAAACAGATGCTATATCTACTAGGTGATCTCATAGTTTGACCATATCAATAAAGTATTGCTAGCATAGATGGCAGAGAAAATAATGAAATTGGGAGGGGAGTGTACCTTAACCTGACATGAACACCTAGGGGGTTTTGTGGATACATCCCCAAGCTTAATGAGATCATCTTTCCATATAACCACTATTCCACCGGATTGCCCTATGGCATGGGACTGGATTTGGGCATTGAAATGAATCTCCTTGGTTAGGTATTTGTGATCAGCCATACAAATCTCTAGGAGAACAAGCATGGCTGGTCTGTATATCTTAACCATAGAGGAGCAGTGTCTTCCAACATAAGGACAATTGTCTTTGGGACCCCTAGTCTTTCTATGTTTCTTCCACGTCGAGATTCAACTCATTTAGGAAGTCTAGAGTCTGATTGAGCACTAAATCAGTGGTCTCCGCCGGAGGCATTAGGATTGATGCCACAGATGGGGATATCACCGTCCCCATTTCTAGGATCGATGTTGGGGGACAAAGGAGGAAGGTTGGAGCTTTCGGTGGTTTCTCTCTAGAGATTTCAGGGAATAACGAAATTGTTTGGCAAACTTGGCTCATTTGTGTTTCGAACTCCTCCGTCGATAGGTTCTTGGTCCCCGCTGAGTACTGGGCTTGGAGGATAACGGTTAGCCATAGCTGGTGACCAAAGGTGGCTAGGCCATGGTTCAGGCCCGCCATTATTTACTAGGCTAGAAAGAGTGGGTTTTGCACATGGACTGCTACTAGGACTGAGTTGATATTTAAATTAAATATTTGGCTTTGTCCCTATATAGCTAGCTCCAACACGAACCTGGGGGCCTGTTTGGTAGTAGGGGTGCCGACACCGGTGTCAATGGAGGTATTGACAGCTCCTCCATTTTTGCTTTTTTTGACATGGTAGATTGTGTCATTGTTGTTATAGGAGGTGTTGGTGGTTACAATGGGTAGTTATTACCCAGAGTGGTATTAAAAGGGTCAGTTGCCTTGAACACATTGGCAAAGGAATGTTTACTCTAGGCGTGTATCTGTTTGAAGCGACGGTAGGTGTCATTTCATTTGCAATGGTGTGATGCTTACCTCTTGTAGGTATTCTATTTGGTAAGGATTTAAGGGTCCCGTAGCCAGAGTTAGTAGAGACAGGGGGGAGTGAGAGCACTGGGTGGTGAGTGAGGTGTGGAGGTCGAGTGCGCGTGTGTTTTTATGTGCCAGCATGTGTGGTCTCTGGGGCAACCTTTTTGGTCGAGTTGTCTTAAGTGGCTCTACATCCATGTTTTGGATTTGGGTAATGTTGGATACGCTTTTGGGGTGGGCATCTATTCCTGTGGGTTGGGGAGGGGTATCTTCCTGGGTTAGATGCTCTTTTAATTGGGATGGGTCAAAGCATCATTAGATTTCTTAGGGAGAGTATTTTGGTGATGCGACGGGTGGTAAAATATACCATTTCCTCTTGTAATAATTTGATTCCTATTTCCATTTCTATCACGACCCAAATTCTCAACCTTAGGGATCGTGATGGCGCCTAACACCACACTCGCTAGGCAAGCCAATGTTAGAGTCTCATTAACTATTTTCCTTTGATTATCCATTTAAACATAATAAAATAAATTTAAAGTAAACTTAATCTAATAGTTTCCAATGAATAACTCCAAATATAAAATAATAAATAAATAAATAAAACGAACCACGAACTAAGTATATAACTAACTCTAACATTACCCAGGGTCTGGTGTCACAATTCACGAACTCCTAAGATCACTACAAATAATGGGCTGAAAGAAATAATATAACTGTTTTGAGAAAAATATAAAACGGTCTCTACAAACTAAGAGAAGACTCTTGGGATCTGCGAACGCCTGCAGATATACCTCGTGTCTCCAGAAAATAGATAGCTGCTCTAAAAATCTCTACTGTTGGCCGGTACCTGGATCTGTGCAAAAGAGCACAGAGTGTAGTATCAGTACAACCGAACCCATGTACTGAGTAAGTGCTGAGTCTAACCTCGACGCAGTAGTGACGAGGCTACGGCGGGGCATTAACAACATATAACCTGTGACAATAATATATACAATAACGCAATAAAATAATTCTACACGAGCAAGAAAAATATAACTGAGATAATAATTATAAAGCAAGAAGGAAATCCAAACAAATAATTAAGTACTACAACAACAATGAAATAACTTAGCCGCATTTTACAGGCCTCAGCTATAACAAACTCTCAAATAATTTCCAAGTTTCCAAAATTTAACTTTAAAGAAAAGTAGTGCCAAAATACGAAAAATAGTAATATAAAATGGTAGTTTCCAAATCTGTTAAGTCGGGTATATAATTATGAGGTCTTTATGAATCGCATCTCGTTATCAGTATTGTGAACGTTTGAAAGGAGATTATTGCTAACGTGAAGCTGTTTGATAATTCCATAATTGGCTATGAAAAACCATTAAGAAAATAGAGGCGGTGAGTATGGGCAGCCTTGCGTATATTCCAGTCGGTGAGAAACCGTTAGCCTCAGATATTCAGACATTAGCTAATCAGTTCGTGAGGTTGGATATTTCACCCAATAGTGTTCTAGCTTGTACAATCGCTCGGTCTTCTCTAATGAAACGTATCTGGGAGCGGTAGTATGATGAACCACATTTGGCGGTCATTAGAGACACAGTTCGGCACGGTGATGCCAAGAAGGTTACAGTTGGAGATGATGGTGTTTTGAGGATGTATGGTCGTATCATTTCTGATCGGTCTTCATGGTGTGCATGTGTCTATCATTTCTGATCGGGGTACGTAGTTTACTTTGCACTTTTGGAGGGCAGTTCAGCATGAGTTGGGTACCCAAGTTGAGTGGAGCACAACATTTCATCCTCATACGAACGGGCAGTCCCGAGCATACTATTCAGATTTTAGAGGATATGCTCTGTGCTTGTGTTATCGACTTTGGAGGTTCTTGGGATCAGTTCTTGCCGTTAGCTGAGTGTGCTTATAATAATAGTTATCAGTCGAGCATTCAGATGGCTCCTTATGAGGCATTACATGGTAGACGGTGTAGATCGCCAATTGGATGGTTTGAGCCGGGAGAGGCTCGGTTACTGGGTACAAACTTAGTTCAGGAGGCCTTAGACAAGGTCAAGATTATTCAGGAGAGACTTCGTGCAGCTCAGTCTAGGAAAAAGAGTTATGCCTATCGTAAGGTTCGTGATGTGGCATTCATGGTTGGAGAGAGAGTATTGCTTCGTGTGTCGCCCATGAAGGGTGTTATGAGATTTGGAAGAAGGGTAAGTTGAGCCCTAGGTATATCGAGCCGTTTGAGATTCTTGATAGAGTGGGGGAGGTAGCGAATAGACTTGCGTTGCCTCCATGGTTATCTTCAGTTCATCCAGTATTCCATGTGTCTATGCTCCGGAAATATCATGGTGACCCGTCCCACGTGTTAGATTTCAGCTCTGTCCAACTGGACAAAGACATAACTTATGAGGAGGAGCCGGTAGCTATTTTAGACCGGCAGGTTCGTCAGTTGAGGTCTAAGAGTTATCCTTCAGTTCAAGTGCAGTAGAAAGGTCAGCCCATTGAGGCAACTACTTGGGAGTCCGAGTCAGACATGATGAGTAAATATCCACACTTGTTCGCTAATTCAGGTAATCTTCTATGTTCGTTCAAGGATGAACGTTTGTTTTAGAGGTGGAGATTGTGATGACCCAAAGGGGTCATTTTAAGAATTTAGACCCAATTCTAGGCTTATTAGCCATAAAAGACTAATTTTAAGTACCTCGATTTGCATGCACAATCTGGGCGTGAAACCGGAAAGCTTTTATGTTAAAATATGAGAAATAGTAATTTCTAGAGTTAAAATTTGATTATAGTTGACTTTGGTCAACATTTTGAGTAAACGGACTCGGATCTGTATTTTGATGATCCTGGAAGGTCCGCAGTAAAATATGGGACTTGGGTGTATGCCCGAAAATGAATTCCGAGTCCCAAGCCTTAGAAATCAATTTTTGAAAAAAATTATTTTGCTGAAATATTAATGAAATAAAGAAAAGAATTAATGTTTGAAACCATTGGTATCGGGCCCGTATTTTTTTTCCAGAGTCCGGTACAGATTTGTTATAGTATTTAAAGGGTTACTGTGAAATTTGGTAAAAAAACGGAGTTCGTTTGACGTGATTCGGACATTCGGTTGAAAAGTTATGAACTTTAAGTGTTCTTGATGAAAATGATGAGTTTTGAGGTTTAATTCATAGTTTTACATGTTATTTTCATGATTTGATCGCACGAGNTAAGTGTTCTTGATGAAAATGATGAGTTTTGAGGTTTAATTCATAGTTTTACATGTTACGAGCAAGTACGTATGATGCTTTTAGACTTGTGTGCATGTTTGGTTTGGAGCCCCGAGGGCTCGGGTGAGTTTCAAAGAGATTTGGGTTGTGTTGCGCTCGTTCTTTCTTATGTTTTGACGTCGTTTCTTCAAGCATAAATGAAATCATATTGAACAAATGAGCTCCGATTTCTTTATTGAATGAAGTATTAGATCTGTATCTTAATTACAGACCCGTAGAAAAAAGAATCATTGAATTTGGACATCGTATGATGATTTTATGGTCATTTTACTAAGGTTGACAGATTTTTCAGGTTAATTACGAAATTGCCCTGACAACGTATTAAAATCTGCACTATTTGCAAATATTAAAACCTACATATCTCCTTCATTATAAGGTCAAATTGAGTGATTCAGAAGCCTAACGTGACTAGAATTTCACAAGGAATCCATTGGACATATAAAAATCGAGTTTCGGAATCATTTGGAACAAGAAACGTGGCAGAATAGCTGGCAGAAAAATATATTAAAAACGGGCAGACCTTCTTCTTCACCTTATTTTCGAAGTTTACAACCCTAGGTACTATTTTTTTCACCAATTATCATTCCCAAGTCATAGATAATCAATTCTAAACTTTACTCTTTAAATTACCCAATGTTTTTCATCACTTTTAAACAAAAAAATCAAGAATTTTCATGGTAAAAATTGAGGGTTTGGGTAGAATCAGGAAATTTTGTAAAAATCGAATCTTTACCTCGAATTGAGGTCGAATTTTGAAACTAATAGTATATTTGGGTTCGTGGGTGAATGGGTAAACGTAATTTAGCTCGAACCCCGAGTTTAGACCAAGCGGGCCCGGGGATCAGGTTTTTACTTTTTTTTAAGAATACTTAGCAAAAATTATATTTTTCAATAAAATTAGTTCCTTTAATCTTAATTAATGATATTGAGTTAATTATGATTAGATTCGAGCAAGTTAGAGCAAGATACTAAAGGAAAAACTATAATTGAGTTGTGAGTGGCCTGCGAATTGAGATAAGTGTTTGGTCTAACTTTGACCTGAGGGAATAGGAATCCCACTTGTTTTCTATGTGAAATGCATGGGCGTGGTGTATAGGTGAGGTGACGAGTATCTATGCACCACCCAATTTTCCTGTTAAGCATGATCCATTTCACGTTCCCAACTTAATTGATTCTTGTCTTAATTGTTCTATGTCCATTATTGTTTCTATGACTACTTGGTCTTGTTATTTTAATTTTAGATATTATTGTGGTTATTTTGGAAAGAGTATTGGTTGTTTTAGCTGAATTCCTTGTGGTACAAAACGGTTGAGTGGTTGTTTCCCATTGGTTCCATTTTTGATAATATTGAGGAAGTGATGAGGAATGCATTTTAACTGTTTTATGATTGTTAAGATTTACGTGGTTGTTTGGTTTCAATTGATTATTGCCAATTGTTGTGGCAAGTGTGTTAAAAGTGTTGGATGTTTATCTTGATTCCATCATAGTACATAAAGATTGAGCTGGGTTGGCAGCGTTACAGTGTTTTACATATATTCTGGTTGGTTTTATTGTGAAATGATATTGGTTGAAGCTTACGAGCTATACTGTTTTCTGTTTGAAGTTTGTTGAAACAAAATTTGGCGTGATAAGGGATATGTGATAAGGGTTTATTGTGATATTGTGAATAAGTGGGATTGGGTTGCACGCCGCAACAAGAAAATGATATGGGAGAATGTGCATGTTTTACTGTTTATAAAATAAAGGTTGGAACACTCATTATTTTATTATCATTATTTCATATTCCGCTTTTACTGTTATTTAAAGTGAAACTTTTTCTGTTTACAATTTTCGAGACATAAATATTGTGAAAGGCTTTGACTTGAAAGGCGGTGATAAGGGGGCTGTGATAAAGGTGGATAATTAATTGTGATACGGGTGAATAAATTGATATGATATATCTGGTGGGATCGGGTTGCACGCCGCAACAAGGAGAAATAAGGGAGGACAATTATTTTTTTTAATGATTTTCAAAGAAAAACAATTCTCATTTAACGCCACACGGGCGGCACATACCTCGTAGGTCAAAGCTCAATAATTATAACATGAATTTGGTAAACTATGCACAGTTAATTAATTAATTAATTAATTTATATAATTATTTAATTGTTATTAGTATTAATTTTATTATTATTATTTATTCATTTATTCTTATGATCATCATCATTATTTTATACATGAATTGTTGAATAAGCCTAACAGGCATGACCAGTACTATAACAAAATTTTAATTCACACGGGAGAATTTAAACACAAGGATTTCCATCACAAGGACCTCGTACTTACATAACTTCCACCGTGGCTCGTAGCCCGGTTTAAACATATCAAATCACATTAAAACGCGAGGATCTCGTCCTCAACTCTGAATCATCAGTAACATGTGTATCGTGCCAATCGAAACATTCCATTTTCTTCTTTTTAAATATTTTTCTGTTAAACAAAATTACAACACGTAATGATGGACATAGCTATCCCCATAGAATTTCTCAATACAAGCATTCACAGAAGTAGATTTTTTAGAGTTAGGAATCTCACCCTAGAGTGGAGCATATTAGAAGAATTTTATTAGATACGCATAACCGAATTACGTTCAGGAAATCAATCACTTTATAATAATTAGAGATTTTTCTTGTAATGACACCATTTAGTGTAACGACCTCAGTCATACCATAGAAAATATATCAACAGGCTGGGTCTCCACCTATAGGAATCTAACCTCCACTTTCGACATTCCGACCCCTTTATCCCTAGCCGATCATGTAGTTGAGGTGTAACTGCAATAGGGAACGTAGCCTGAGTGCACCGATGAAATATGACTCTCCCAAGTCTAGGACAGTTTCTACCACTAGCCGCAATAAAGTATCAACTTGCTCTGAGTCGCACAAACATTTTACAATCATAATTGAGTCCTTTAATGAGTATGTGGACTTGCTCTCTGGCTATATGAATCGAAGTAGGAGTATGACAAGCTAACTTATCAAACCTGATGGCATGTTCTGACATTGTCATGGTGACCTGACACAATCGTTCAAACCTTAAGCGCCACGCAACAATGGAAGGTTCGAGAAACAAACTCTTTCAAAAGCATTATGAGAACTAAGTCAAATAGTTGATGTTGCACTGGCTGGTCGTCCTCTTCGTAGGCTTGCCTCAACCACCGGCGACCAATTTCTTCTTTACCATGTTGACTCAACACCAGTGAGCTACCCCACTTATTCATGTACCCTTCGTTATTCCTTGGGGTAACTCTTATCCTTATTGATGCACAATGACCCCATTCTATACAGATAAACCTTGGCACGAACCATATAGTCTAGAAGCTTGTCAACCACTGTACTCCCTCTAGAGCACCCCAAAATCTGCAACCGTGACTTCCACGCTGAGTAGACCTTATGTAGATTTAAAGTTATCTATATAACTCCTTTGGTACTGAGGTATATGGTTATTAAGGAGGCAGACATATCGCAAGTCCCAGCTTTATCTCTTGCAAAATCTCAGGCATTATACATTCCAAGCCAAAACCGATATAACACATGACCCCACAATCTATTCCTTGACAGTGGACTTCCCCACTTGGCACGAAGTCATAGGTCACAATGCCTGATAATCCACAATGTTAAACTTCACAGCTCATATAAATCAACCCCGTTGCTTTCAACTATTCCCTTGATATGCAATACTGAAGTAGCTATAAATCCTTTTGGAATATGGGCTAGTCTAACATGTACCGATTAAGCTAGAACCTCCGCGTCTAGATCCATTTGAGACTGTACAATAGGTGCTGATGTTCGAGCTTCACTCTGAGCTCCGCTTCTGTCTCTTACCCTAATCGTAGCTGTCATTGGGGCTTCATCTCTTGTCTAATTGTAAACGTTTTGCGTGTTGTCGAGATTTGTGAGAGGAAAAGAATAGACAAGTTCAATCAGCAATGGCAGAATAAATTCGCACGATAGAGTAGAATAGAAGTGAAATTGTTCCTAACTTCATAGCCTCTAAGAGATAAGTACACACGTCTCCGTACCGATCCTTCAGACTCTACCAAGTTTGTTCGTGAATTGTGACACCAGACCCTGGGTAGTCTTAGAGTTAGTTATATACTTAGTTCGTGGTTCGTTTTATTTATTTATTATTTTATATTTGGATTTATTCATTGAAAACCATTAGATTAAGTTTTCTTTAAATTTATTTTATTATGTTTAAATGGATAATCAAAGGAAAATAGCTAACCGGACTCTAACACCACACTTGCTAGGCAAGCCAATGTTAGAGTCCGATTAGCTATTTTCCTTTGATTATCCATTTAAACATAATAAAATAAATTTAAAGAAAACTTAATCTAATGGTTTTCAATGAATAAATCCAAATATAAAATAATAAATAAATAAAACGAACCACGAACTAAGTATATAACTAACTCTAAGACTACCCAGGGTCTGGTGTCACAATTCACGAACTTCTAAGATTAATACAAATAATGGGCTGAAAGAAATAATATAATTGTTTTGAGAAAAATATAAAATGGTCTCTACAAACTAAGAGAAGACTTTCGGGATCTGCGAACGCCGGCAGATATACCCCGTGTCTCCAAAAAATAGATAGCTTCTCAAAAAATCTCTACTGCTGGCCGGTACTTGGATCTGTGCAAAAGAGCACAGAGTGTAGTATCAGTACAACCGACCCCATGTACTGAGTAAGTGCCGAGCCTAACCTCGATGAAGTAGTAACGAGGCTACGGCGGCGCATTAACAACATATAACATGTGACAATAATATATACAATAACGCAATAAGACAATTTTACACGAGCAAGAAAAATATAACTGAGACAATAATTATAAAGCAAGAAGGAAATCCAAACAAATAATTAAGTACTACAACAACAAAGAAATAACTCAGCCGCCTTTTCCATGCCTCATCTATAACAAACTCTCAAATAATTTCCAAGTTTCCAAACTTTAACTTTAAATAAAAGTAGTGCCAAAATACGAAAAATAGTAATATAAAACGATAGTTTTCAAATATTTGTTTTTCTTTGAAAATCGTTAAAAATATAATTGTCCTCCCTTATTGCTCCTTGTTGCGGCATGCAACCCGA
>ML278862.1:17139-165472 GCA_005239495.1 Nicotiana undulata
GGGGGGGGGGGGGGGAGGGGGGAGGATCGTTCATTATTTGGTCCTAGTGTTGGAAAGCATATCATGAGGTTCCAGCAGAATATGGTGTGAGGGCTCCATGGCAGAGGGTGGTGATAGGGTCATACTTGGCGGAAGTGTGTGCAAGTGTGTTATAGCCTGTTTGGCCAAGCTTCTTCACACCCCAAAAGTTCTTTTTCTCAAAAAGCACTTTTTCTCAACTTGGGAAAAAGTGCTTTTGGTAAGAAGCAGAAGCAGGTTTAGAGAAGCGGAAAAAAGTAGCTTCTCCCTAGAAGCAGAAGCAGTTTTGACTTTTCTTCTTACCAAAAATACCCTTAGAAAAATATGGTATATATCAAAATAACCTTACTTATTTTAAACCTAATATTTAGAATTAGCTCTCCTAATGTATAAATATTTCTTTTTATTTTTTGGATAGCTTTCTAATATATGCTGACTATTGAGATGAATGCTTTTATATTTGTTAAATTAATTTTTGATATATTAAAATCATATTGAAATAATTAAAGTAATTTTTAATTTTATTTTCATGTTATCTAAAATAAAATGAAAAAACTTAATTATTATATTTAACCATAAATATTTGAGATTATTTATTTATTCATAGAATATTAACTATTAAGTAAATCTTTGCATATCCTTATTCGTAATTTGATATTTAAAAGCACCTTCGCCAAACACAAATTATTGCTCAAAATTGCTTTTCAGTTTAATTAGCCAAATACAAGTTGCTTCTCTAAAAACGTATTTTTTCGAAAAACACTTTTGGAAAAAATGCTTTTCAAAATAAGTAGATTTTTCCAGCTTGGCCAAACAAGCTATTATCTTTAATTGTAAAGAGCGGTTAGAGTCTCTCTTGAAAAAAAGGAAAGTTAACTAATGTGTTGTCCAAAACTTTGAATCATCTCTCACTTGAAACTCGTATATTGTTATGAACCAAGTTGGCTCCATAAGGGCATATAGGTTACAAGTCATGAATGAGACTGGGTCAATTGGGATTATTGGGCCGAGAAAAATGCTGGAGAATTATATTTAGGATCCAGGCCCAATTAGCAAGTGGTTAAAAGAACTAGAGGGTTAGAACGAAGGAACATCCGAATTATGTTGAAGCTTTGGTTCAAGTCTGTTCTTCTCATCTTCTCTTCTGAATCTGTATCTCATCCCCTTTTTCTGAGTTCTGCTTCTCATCCTCATTCTTATCTCTATTCGTAGTTACTTAGTTTCCATTATAGTAGTTTGAGTGTTGCAATTGGTATCTCAAGGTTGTAATTAGTGATTCTCGTTCTTATTATATAGTGAGGACTTTCGGGTTTGTTACGTTGGTGCTTTCATTGCTTTGTATTCCAATGACAGTATTATTAGATCGATTCAGCGGTGGCGACCCAGCGGGTTGGACTTATGGCGCCGAGTGGTACTTCAAATTTCGTGGCTTCTCGGAGAAGGACTATGTTGGATCAAGAAGTTGAATGGTTTTGTAGATTGACAAAGGAACTCGGAGTTGAACCTGATCCATCACTGGAGACATAGACACAGGTAGAATTAAGGGCACGAGAGGTGCACAAGCAGGAGATAAACTAAATTTGTGATCTAAAGAGATATCTCCTGATCGAAAAAGTTGCAAATTGATAAGGAGATGGACTCCTTATTCAGTAAGAACAGAATCAAGATAAGGGAGAATTTAGGGAGTTGAGATCAACTAGAACTCTTCCACCAAGGAAGAGTAGCATCTGAATTCTAGTATATCTCTTTGTCTACTAAATCATATATATTGTTCAGTGTTCTTATTATACAGTAACACACAAACGAAGAAGCTAAACAAGAATTGAGAGCAAAATTACCAAAGCAATTTTGCAAGCAGTTCGTGTGAGAATTGAGTGTGCGACTCTGAAGCTACTTGAACCAGTTCCATTTGTGGTCTCTTAGTCTAGTTTATTTGTAGTAGGTGATTTCAAATTGTACCTTTCAGCTTTATCTAGAAGCAATTGTAATAGGTACTAAGTGTTCAAGTTAGAGTTAACTTGAAGCTTGTCGCAAATAGCTAGAGGCTAGTTTTCCACGAGGGAATTAGAGTTAGTCCTTAGGTTTACAAAAGAGTTTATTTTGTAAATATTGTTTGGATCATTGATTTAGTGAAGAGTTTGGGAAAATCCTACTGGGAAGTAGGTCGTGGTTTTTTCACCTTTAGAGCCAGGTGTTTTCCACGTAAAATCGTTGTGTTCTTTAAATTCTGCATTTATTATTCCGCAAATTGTAGAAGTTGGAACACATAGAAGAACCTGGTCCTTCTATAACTGTTGTACACGAAAATTGGACACCACACAAATCACCCCCCCCCCCTCCTTGTGTGGTATTGACGTTTGGAACATCAATTAGTATCAGAGCGGGTTATCCTTGAAGAGGCTAACACCTTAGGAAAAGATCAAAATGAGTGCACCACTTGGGAACTGGGAAGGACAATCAACTGCTAGGCCACCACTCTTCAATGGGCTGGATTACTCCTGGTGGAAGAACAGGATGAAGGATCACTTAATTGGGGAAGACTATGAATTATGGGACATAGTCACTGACGGCCCTCTGGCCACAATGAAGAAGACTGCTGAAGGAGTAGAAGTGCCAAAGACAAAAGCTGACTGCACTGCTAAAGATTTGATAAAATGGGAAAAGAATGACAAAGCCAAGAAGTGGCTTGTGTGTGGACTTGGTCCAGATGAGTACAGCAGGATTCAAGGCTGCACTACTGCCAAGGAAATTTGGGACACTCTGCAAGTGGCTCATGAAGGAACCGCACAAGTGAAAAGATCCAGAGGTACATTACTATATTCTAAATATGAGAATTTCTTGATGAACTACGGAGAGACTATCCATGAGATGTACAATAGGTTCACTACTCTGACAAATGAACTAAAATCTCTCGGAAGAATTATTCATGAAGAAGACAAGGTTGAAAAGATTTTAACTAGGGTTTTGCCAATATCTTGGGAGAGTAAGATCACTGCTATTCAAGAATCCAAGAACATGGAAACCCTCAGGTTGAATGAGCTAATCGGTAATATCACTGCCTACGAACTTAGAAGGCAGACAATGAAGATAGATGCTCCCAAGAAGGAAAGAAGTCTGGCATTGAGAATCACTGAGGGAGAAGAACTGGAAGGAATTCAGAAACTATCTCATTAGGAAAAAGGGCATCTCAAGATGTGGAAACTAAAACAAGGCAAAGGCTCCGGAAAAACCCACCAACGAGGGATGCTACAAATGTGAAAAAACTGATCATCACATCAAGAACTGTCCTCAGTGGGAAGTAGAATGGAAAAGGGAAAGATCTAAAAGAAGGAACCGGAATAAGGAATTGGTTCATCCTAAGAAAACATCAACAAAAGCTATGGTTGATGCTTGGGGAGAAAGTTCAGATGAAGAATCAGATGATGAAGATGGAGATGAACAAGCACTCATGGCTATTGATGAATCAGATGAGGAGTCATGTGAGGAATCAGAGGTAAGTATATCTCATCTCAAAAACAAGATTAAGTTCTTACCTAAAGAAAAACTCTTTGAATTGTTACTTGACTTCATTGATGATTCTGAAGAAATAAATAAAGAGAAGGAACAGTTCTCTAAGGAGTGTGTAATGTTAAAAGTAAATTGTAAGAACCTGGAGCTCAGAGTAAGTGAATCTATGAATGAAAACACTGCTCTGAAGAACCAGGTTCATCCACTTAAACAAATTTCCTAGAGTTAAAATCTGAAAATTTAAAACTGAAACTAGGAACTAGTAAGAAGGCAGCTGACAACTCTCAACTCATCCTAGAAGAAAATGCAGGCAGACTAAAGGATGAGTTGTATAAGAAAGATAAACAGATAAGAATGTTGAAAGAGGAACTTGGTAAGGTTAAGCATGAACTGGACATAATATGCAAATGGAATAAATCCTCTGATGCCTTGACATGGCTACAAGAAAATCACAGTAGCAACAGAAGAGGACTTGGCTTTGGGAGTGAACTGCCCAAATGGGATCCCAAAAGCAAGTACCTCACACTTCTTGAGAACAAAATTTGTACCCACTGTGGTAAGACTGGATTTGGAGAGGAGGTTATCTGATAGTGGAGCTTGGAGGAGTACTAGGGATGCGAGCGCTATGTGGTCAGTGACGGCGAACTTTGTGAGGGAGGCGGCGAGGGATGTGCTAGGGGTATCGAAGGGTTATTCAGGCAGCCATCAAGGTGACTGGTGGTGGAATGATGTAGTCCAGGGTAAAATGGAGGCGAAGAAGGTAGCGTACGCGAAGTTGGCAGGGAGAACAAGCGAGGAAGAGAGGAGATTGAATGGAGAGAGATACGAGGTGGCGAGGAAGGAGGCGAAGCTGGCGGTCACGGAGGCCAAGAATGCGGCGTTTGGTCGTATGTACGAGGAATTAGGGGAAAAAGGTGAGGACAGAAAGTTATTTCAGTTGGCTAAAGTGAGGGAGAGGAAGTCTCGGGATCTAGACCAAGTAAGGTGCATCAAGGACGAGGACGGTAGAGTATTGATGAGGGAGTGTCAGATTAAGCAGAGGTGGCAGTCATACTTCCGTGGTCTTCTTAACGAGGAGGGGGATCGGGATATAGATCTAGGGGAGCTGGGGAATTCGGAGAGACGTCGAGATCTTGGGTATGGCAGGCGCATTAGGGTGGAAGAGGTCGTGGGGGCTTTGTGTAGGATGAGTAGCGGTAGAGCGACCGGGCTGGACGAAATTCCGGTTGAGTTCTGGAAATGTGTGGGTAGGACTGGATTGGAGTGGCTGAATTGGTTGTTCAATGTGATTTTTAAGACTAAGAGGATGCCGTAGGAGTAGAGGTGGAGTACAGCAGTGCCCTTGTATAAGAACAAAGGTGATATCAAGTGTTGTAACAACTATAGGGGTATCAAATTACAAAGACATACCATGAAAGTGTGGGAGCGGGTGGTTGAGGCGAGGGTGAGAAAGACGACGTTTATATCCGACAATTAGTTTGGTTTTATGCCGGGTCGCTCCACTACGGAAGCTATCCACCTTGTTAGGAGATTGGTGGAACAGTTCAGGGATAGGAAGAAGGACCTACACAAGGTGTTTATTGACTTGGAAAAAGTGTATGACAAGGTCCCTAGGGAGGTGCTGTGGAGATGTCTGGAGGCAAAAGGCGTGCCAGAAGCCTACATTAGAGCGATCAAGGACATGTATGATGGAGCTAAGACTATGTTTAGGACGGTGAGAGGCGACTTGGAGCATTTCCCAGTGGTTTTGGGGCTTCATCAAGGATTTGCGCTTAGCCCATTCCTATTTGCCTTGGTGATGGATGCACTGACACACCACATTCAAGGGGATGTGTCATGGTGTATGTTATTTGCTGATGACATAGTTCTGATTGGCGAGACGAGGGTGTTAATGAGAGGCTGGAGGTATGGAGACAGACCCTCGAGTCTAAGGGTTTCAAATTGAGCAGGTCTAAGACAGAGTACCTAGAGTGCAAGTTTAGCGCTGAGTCGAGTGAAGTAGGCAGGGACGTAAAGCTTGGATCTCAGGTCATCCCCAAGAGGGACAACTTCAAGTACTTTGGGTCGGTGATTCAGGGGGGACGTAGAGATCGGCTATGATGTCACTCATCTTATAGGGGCGGGCTGGATGAAATGGAGGCTTGCATCAGGGGTCTTGTGTGACAAGAAAGTGCCATCGAAACTCAAAGGTAAGTTTTATAGAGTTGTGGTTAGATCGGCCATGTTGTATGGGGCAGAGTGATGGCCGGTTAAGAACTCTCATATTCAGAGGATGAAGGTAGCGGAGATGAGGATGCTCAGGTGGATGTGCGGGCATACTAGGATAGACAGAATTAGAAATGAAGATATTCGGGCGAAGGTGGGCGTGGCCCCGGTGGATGATAAGATGCGAGAAGCGAGGCTCAGATGGTTCGGGCACGTGCGGAGGAGAAGCCTAGATGCCCCGGTGAAGAGGTGTGAGCGGATGGCGGTAGTGGGTTTGAGAAGAGGTAGAGGGCGACTTAAGAAGTATTGGGGAGAGGTGATTAGGCGGGACATGGCTAGACTGCGGATTACCGAGGACATGGCTCTTGATAGGAAGGTCTGGAGGTCAAGCATCAGGGTTGTAGGATAGGGATACTAGAGCTTTTCTTACTTCATTCCCGGGTAAGGCGGGGTTGGATAGGGTTTACCATAGAGGGCTTACGGATTTTATTGAGCTCCCGGATTGTAGTTTCTGGCTAATATCATTGCATGTCATTTAATTTATGATTTTTATGCTTAGGTTATTATTTTTACGATTTCTGCTGAAGTTACTAATGAATTGTATTTTCTTTTATTGTTTTTATTTTCCTGTGCCGAGGGTCGATTGGAAACAACCTCTCTGCCCTATCGAGGTAGGGGTAAGGTCTGCGTACGCATTACCCTCCCTAGACCCCACTTTGTGGGACTTTAGTGGGTAGTTGTTGTTGTTGTTGTTTCTGTGGTAAGACTGGCCACTACAAAATAGAATGCAATGCAAAAGAACAGGCCAATCAAAAGAATAAAAGTTTTGTTCGAAAGAAAAATTGGCTACCAACTTGGGCTAAAAGGAACTTAATTCATCCTTTTTCTTATAGAAAATGACCCAAACTAGTTTGGGTTCCTAAGTCATATGTTTACCTCTTTTGTTAGAAAAATGTAGAAACAGTTAAGAAATCAACTTGCATCAATAAGGTCTGATCATGGCACTGAATTTGAAAATGCAAAGTTTGGTGAATTTTGTGATGAACATGGCATAGATCATAACTTTTCTGCCCCCAGAACTCCATAACAAAATGGAGTGGTTGAAAGAAAGAATAGGACACTTGAAGATATGGCTTGAACCATGCTTCTTTCTAGTAAACTACCTTATAGCTTCTGGGCAGAAGCTATAACACTGCATGTTATATCATAAATAGGTGCATGACTATACCACTAGTAGAGAAGACTCCCTATGAGTTACTTAAAGGGAGAAATCTCAATATATCCCATCTTAGGGCTTTTGGCTGTAAGTGCTTTGTGCACAACAATGGCAAGGACTCCCTAGGTAAGTTTGATCCCAGAAGTGATGAGAGAGTATTCTTGGGATATTGTTCACATAGTAAGGCCTATAAAGTGTACAACAAAAGAACTATGTGTGTTGAAGAAAGTGTGCATGTTGTTTTTGATGAAACTAACATTTTATCTGAGAGACAGGAACAAGAAGATGAAGAAATTAGGCTGGTCAGAAACTCAGACCAAACTGGAGAAACATTGGAAGAAGGAACAGTTGATGGAACATGTCCATCTACCCCAGGCAACTTGACAGGGGGAACTCAACAGCAAACCTCATTGGAATCTGACCTTGATCCTGTTCCACAGTAACAAGGCACTATTGGGTCATCAAGTTATGACCAGCTGGTTGTAAAACCACACAGATGTCAAAGCTCTCACCCCATTGAAAATATCATAACTGATCTAACATCTGGAATCAAAACCAGATCATCTCTGAAAAATTTGTGTGCTTTTGATGTTTTTCTATCATTGATCGAACCCAAAAATGTTGTTGAAGCCTTGCAGGATGCAGATTGGGTAAATGCTATGCAAGAAGAACTCAATCAATTTGAAAGAAGTCAAGTCTGGCATTGTTGATACCTAATTTTTTCCAAAATATTTTAAAATTGCATATATACCTCCAAAATCATGCATCAATAGCAATTGGTATTTTTCCAGAATTTTCTCACATTTTTTATTAATTTGTCCAGTATTTTATTTCCAACAAATAATTACAAAATTGCATCACAAGTGATTTCAAAAGCATTTCCTGATTTAATTTATTGTTTATGGTCCTAATAAGACCAAATTATTTCATAATTAGCCAAATTGGCACATTTTGGCTATGATTGCAATAACTTTGCAATTATAGCCCAAGCATATAATTGTGTACTATTTCTTACCAGAAATTAGTCATTTGTATTTTTTTAATACTAAATAATCATCTTAAACTATTTTCTATGCATGAAATTCATTTTTTACAATTATTAGCTATTTTTACAAATTATTTTAATTAATTTGAATTGGGTATTTAACAAATAGCCTATTTTTAATCCAATTACAGCCTATTAAATCAGCCCAACCCCCTAATTAAACTAGCCCAAACCCTTTATTTACCCGAACCAATTCTTGTCTTAATCTTGGCCGTTGATCAATTTTGATCAACGGCCCAGATTCGCCCTTACCTTAATTAACCTAATAGTCTACCCCCCAAACCCTCATTCTCTCATCACTCTCCGCCGTTACATCCTCCCATTCTCTCTCAAGCTTTCTGCCTATCAATGGCTCCTTCTCATCGGCCACCTGCTCGCCGGTAACGATGGTGGTTCCACCACCACCCCTAGCCTTCATGGCTTTCCCCATGCCAGATTCTTGCCATCTTCGAGGTCCTCAAGGGACCAGCGGCTGTTCAACTCACACCCATGGCCTTTTCATGCCGTTCTCAGGCCACCATGGCCCGTCCAAGTAAGATCTTTCTATTTCCGGCTAAACCTATGGTTTCTAAGCCTGAATCTCTCATCTCTGGGTTGTTCTTCTCTGAAACCCTAATTTTTATCTCTTGACTCTCTAGATCTGTAACAGATTTGAGTATATTTTTGAGTTATCTTACTGTTTTCCCTAAGAATCTCTATGATTTTCTTCAAAACGTCTCTTCT
Organism: Nicotiana undulata; assembly: GCA_005239495.1. Taxonomy (NCBI): domain Eukaryota; kingdom Viridiplantae; phylum Streptophyta; class Magnoliopsida; order Solanales; family Solanaceae; genus Nicotiana; species Nicotiana undulata. The sequence continues at coordinate 25,854 of ML278862.1, forward strand.
TCTTCATAGCTAGGGTTTCTTAACCCCTTTTCAAACGACTTTTCCCCTGATTTCTTAAGTGTTGTTCTATAATTTCTATTGTGTTTAAGCAACTTATTTAGATTTGCTATGTTAAAACCCTAACTCTTTTGGTTTTAATCCTGGGTTCTGAGGTTGTCTTGTCTTATTTGTTCGTTTGTTTTGTATGTATACCTGTTTCTCATAAATACGTTCTGAGTTCCTGTGATTTTACCCTATTATGCTTATTATGGTTTTTGATTCTTGTTCCTTGTGCCTATGTTATGCTTGCTTTGTTTATCAACAGAAAACTTGTGATAATTCTTCTACTTAGCACTAGTTTCTAGCTGAATCCCTGATTCTCTGTGATGTTTACATTATTAGGGTTTCTGATTTATCTCTTTTGCTTATATTGTGTCTATCCCGTTCATTCACAGAAGTTTGTAGTAGTAAGTACTATTTTTTGTTTTCTAATCCCTGATTCCCTGTGATTGAAACCCTTTACTGATTTCCTATGGTAATATTCTTTACTAATTTCCGAACTTTAGTTTATTTCTTGCCTTGTTACATGATTGACTATACTGATTAATTGATTCTTATTTCCTTAATTAAAACCTTATGAACCTAGCCATAATTGTTTACTATGTGCCTATTATGTTTGAATTTGTTTCCTTATCTGTTATGCTCCAGTTACTCATTCCTTATTTGGTCACATGTCTCTTACCGTTTGATGTTAACTCCCTTAATTAAAGGAGTATTTATACTGATTTTATACTAATTGATACCGAGTTCCATAATTACTGCTTGATTTTGATTTTTACCTTATTTTCTCACAGCTTTCAAAATATATATATATATATATATATATATATATATATATATATATATATATGCTCTCTCATTAACACAGACACACGAACACATTGGTTCAAACTCTCTCTCACACTCAAAACTTCTTTGCTCTTTTTCTTTGGTTACTTGCTATTATTCTGAGTTAGCCGGCTGCAAGCCAAGGCTAATTATTGTGCTCTCCTATTTTTCACTTCGTGTTTACTATCTATCTACTGGTATGTTTTGATTTTCAATTCAAGTCTCAAAACCAATATGTTTCTTTTACTGCTTCAGTTTCTATTTATGGTTTTGCTGTGCAACATGTAATTGACATATTTACATTACTGCTTCATCTAGCATGCTAGTTATATCTAACCTTCTTAGGACATTTCTGAACATGCTTTACTTCCCTTGGTAGTTTATCTCAATGTGACTCACCCTGTTTGAATGCTCGTTTACTTGTTGTCTAGTCTTGATATGCATCTACCTTTTGCAAAACTGATTGGTCTTAGTGTCTGACTCTATGAAACCATTAGCCTATGATCTATGGACTGCTATTCTTTTGAAACTTCTATGCTTCTGTCTGTTGTTGTTCACTATACATGCCTTGTTTGTCCCTAATCCCCAATGATCCCTGTGTGAAGGACTGTGGTAAGGTTGTGTTGTAATTAGTCTATTGTTTATTGATTGACCTACTCCCCTGAGGATCAGCATGCTTGTGAATATGTTACCCTTTGTAGCATGTCTCAATGTGACTCTGCTCTATTTTATGTTTATTTGGTCTCTAGCATAAACCTTTCTTTGCAAAGCAATTTGTACCCTAAGTTGTATGATTTTGTGTTGATTCTGAAATCAATGTTGTTGTTGATACCATTAGCTATCCTCTAATCCTAGAAACCCCTACAAGAATTGTTGTGCTCTTGTTTACTATATGTCCCCAATTCCCATCACCCATGTGTGAAGGACTGTTCTTTGAGTGTTGTTGAACCTGTGTTGGCTCTATGATTGACCTGCTGTTTGTTTGATTGCACAACTTTTGTCAAAAGTTGTTTTACCAAACAACTCTCTTATTTGAAAAATTATTTCAACTGAGTCCCTTTTTTCCAAATACTTCTTTCCTATTAAGGCCTTTCAAAACTATGTCAAGCACTCTCACTCTATTCTTAGGTCCTTAAGTTCTGCCCATCCAATGTATGACTGCTTTGGGATCCCTATGAGATCCCTCTGAATTCTGATGCATTAGAGCTGGCCCTTCCATTGCACTTACTCAATTCTAGTTATGAAATCTGGGTGTGAGCACTTCCCGGGATCCCATGAGGTCCTTAGGGAACTCTGACACACCCGGACATGAGAAAGGCTATGAAATACTTGCGCATTTGAGGATCTGGGCCTGTTTCAGGCTCCCTATAGTATAACTTCTTCTTTTCTTTTATCTAATTATGTAATTCATTCAAATACTGGTTTGTAAAAATTATTGTAAACGAATATTAGGGATGGCTAGTGAAACAGGGGAGGGTAGCTATATATTATAAATGTCAATGGGTAGATATCATGTCCTTAGGTTTACTGCTTCAGCATCTCATGTGATACTTATACATGTTTATGATAATCACTTAGAAATACTACTCCTAGGTTAATAAACAGCATCAACATAAAGTTGTTACTCATGTGCATTCATAACTCATGTTCTGTGCATTTAGAAGTCATGCCTTTATAAATTCTGTCACTTGCACTAGATATCATGTTCCTAGGTTTACTGCTTCATCATATCAATTGACCCTGGTGCATATTTATGATTATCACTTAGGAATCTTGTTCTTGGGATAACCAATGTAAACTGTCGCTACATGAATCCTGCTCAACAACTCTGTAAATTTCTGTGCATTTAGAAATCATGTTTTAGGAATTCTGCATGCCCTGAAATCATTCTGCATTTTATACGTGTGTATCAGATACCATGCTCTAGGGTCTCTTTAAACGCCTAGTTTAAACTACTGATTCATAAAAAGAGGTGAAAACAGTCTCGCGTTTGATTAGCCTGTTTTAAATAAGACTAGTAATAATCCCTGTATTATCAGACTTACAGCACCTAGAACAGCATGCTTTTAGGCCAAAAACAACTTGTAAATTGTTTAATGTTTATGGTAACTAGTACGCAGGATCCCACGCCTAGGTAAGCATTAGGTATTCAACCTTTATAAAACTGGAAAACTGTTTTCTCTTTGCATTTACTGCTTAACAATCTACAGGTTTAAGAACCAGTAGGAAAACTTATTAGGGCCCTGTTTCTGAGTTTATAAAAACAAAGCTGCATATTCTTGTGCATTGACATACCCTTAGACATCCTGTTTAGGTCATTTCTCTAATAAAAATTGCTCTTGTTTGTGTTTGAGACGTGTTGTTTATGTGCATTATTTGTGGAGGTAAACTTGGGCCTCTTAACTGCTTCTTTCCTGCCTTTATCTGTTAAGTCCTATTTGTTCTTGCCTGCCGCCTAGAATTTTCTCCTTTTAAAAACATAAGGGGTCTATCTAGAACTGCCTGTATTAGAGGTCCTAAATTCCTCCAGGACCATTAAGAAGGGACGGGTAATAGCACGCATAGAGATCGTTAAACAAAACTCGCTTAATATCCGCTAAGGGGTGGGGTAAAGGGTAGATATGGATATGATGACCAGTGCGCTAATACCACGTGTAGCCCCTCATTGAGGAGTGATTACCGGGCATTGCATTGATGTGATCCTATAGGATAAACAACTTAGGACTCCCCTATTCCTTATATATGTATGCGTAGGCTATAAATCCTTTTAAAACCTTATACATGTGCCTAGACTTTAAATCTTTTAAAATTTATCATACATGTGCTTAGACCGCGAGTCTTTTCAAAACCTTTAGTTGTTAACATGTATACTCTTTGATTACCTACTTGCTACTTGTTTGAATTCACAAAGTTTGTTTGGCCTGGAACCACAGTTGTGGACTTCGAGGGGTGCCTAACACCTTCCCCTTGAAGTAATTTCAAGCCCTTACCCAATCTCTGTTTATTCAATTAGTGTTATTGTGACCCTTAATAGGTGCCCTAACGCACCTTAATTCGTTAGGTGGCAACTCTTCAAATTCCTTATATCCCTTTCCCAAAAAGAAACGAGTTGTCCCAATAATGTCAAAAACTATGACCGATCCGAAAGGAGAGGAGAAAAGGGGGCACGACGGGCATCTGGTACCTAGACCATTAGATAAATCAGTGATCGGCACAAAGTGGGTCTTCAGAAACAAACTTGATGAAGATGGAACAGTTACAAGAAACAAGGAAATACTGGTGGTGCAAGGATATATTCAGGAGGAAGGAATATACTATGATGAAACCTTTGCTCATGTGGCAAGGTTGGAGGCAATCAGGCTCCTCATAGAATTTGCTTCCGACATGGAATTCACCCTTCACCAGATGGATGTTAAGAGTTCCTTCCTGAATGTCTACCTAAAAGAAGAAGTATTTGTCAAGCAACCTCCGGGGTTTGAAAGCAAGGAGAATCCAGATCATGTGTACAAACTTGACAAGGCACTGTATGGCCTCAAGCAAGCACCAAGAGCATGGTACGAAAGGCTATCAAAATTCTTGCTTGAGCATGACTACAAGAGAGGTAAAATTGACAACACTTTATTCTTGAAGGAAAAAGGTAATGATCTCTTGGTAGTGCAGATATATGTAGATGACATAATATTTGGGGCAACTTCTGAAAAACTAAGTAAAGAATTTGCTATACCAATGGGGAGTGAATTTGAAATGAGCATGATGGGTGAGCTTAATTTCTTTTTAGGCTTACAAATTAAACAAAATTCAAATGGAACTATGATCCATCGGCAAAAATATGTGAAAGAGTTGCTTAAAAGATTTAAAATGGAAAACTCAAAAGAAATTGAGACTCCTATTGCAATAGCCACAAAACTAGATGTAGATGAACCTGGTTCATCTGTTGATCAAAAGTTGTATAGAGGGATGATTGGGGCATTATTGTACCTTACTGCCAGTAGACCTGACATTATTTTCAGCGTAGGGCTTTGTGCAAGATTTCAGTCTAGTCAAAAGGAATCTCATCTAACTGCAGTGAAGAGAATCTTGAGATATCTAAAAGGCACCACTGACCTCTGTCTTTGGTACCCTAAAGGTAGTAATTTTGATATTGTGGGATATGCTGATGTTGACTATGTAGGCTTTTTGGTATACAGAAAGAGTACCTCAGGTATGGCATACTTTTTGGGCTCATGTCTTGTGTCTTGGGCTACTAAGAAGCAGAATTCAGTAGCTCTATCTACTGCTGAGGCTGAGTATGTGGCTACAGCCTTATATTGCGCTCAGTTATTATGGATTAAACAACAACCGATGGATTTTGGTATAGAGGTTGGATGCATACCCATCTTCTGTGATAATACTAGTGCTATCAGTATGACAAAGAACCGCGTTCATCATAAAAAAACAAAGCACATAGATGTTAGACACCATTTCTTAAGAGACAACTATGAGAAGGGAATAATCTCTATTGAATTTTGTGCTACTGATAAACAAATTGCTGACATCTTTACTAAAACACTAAGTAGAGAGCATTTTTAAAGGAACATGTTGGAGTTAGGGACGATTAAGATCACCTAATTGAACCAGTTCAAAAAAAATTGGCTAGGAATTATGAAATTTTTGTAAATAATCAGAATAATCATTGCTCAGTTAAATGATATAAACAGCATACTCTCTTGCCATGTGTTAATATGACTCCTTAGTTACTAACGATGTTTTTCGATTCTTTGAAAATTGAGGCTTAATCAAGAGATTCTAACAAGATGAACTTGGTTAATCTCTGTTGGTTCATCTGACAGACGAGGTATGTGCTCACCACTATAGGTAGTTAATCATGAGCGGGACTCTATCTATAACTAGCTCTTTTCAAAATCTAGTCATTATCCTAAATTTGAACATGTTCCAAAGAGTCAAATCAAATTAAAAAGCGTAGATTATAGGGTAGCCATAACCGTCACTTTTCACCTGACACTCCTGAACCGATTAGACTCCCTCTTGACCCAAATTACCCCTGTTGTGTATTAATTAACCTCATTCACTTTTCTTAAATGTAGAAACCCTTTCAACCTTCTGCTCCAACACAATGGTTCTATTTTTCTTTCTTTTCTTCAACCAAAATCATCACCATGGTTGACACACCACCTCCGGCTTCATCCTCCTTCACCACACCTGAATACAGTATCCCACTCCAAGATTCGTGTTCCACCCCATCTCAATCAAATTCTTCCACCCCATCTCAATCCCATCCCAACACCACTCAAACCAATCATGTTCCGTCTACTCCAATCAACCCTGTCGTTCAACCAAGCCCTAATCCAAAACCAAGGAGAAGGCGTGTTAAAATGCTCACCAGAAAAGCAGTGGTTACTGGCTCTCTAGCTAAGAAATTGAATGCCAAGCTTAAAGCCATCCAGGCTAAAAATTCTGAGAACTCTAGTGACTCTTTCAAGTCAGCAAATGAGGGGGAATCAAACAGTTCCTCTGACCCTGAACATGTAACATCACCTCCCAAAACTGGGTTTGAGCATGAACCATTTATTTCTGAAAATAGGTTTGTTCTGATTGGGTCTGTAGTGGATGTGGAAGTTCCTGGTAGGCGACGAAGGGGTGGTAAAAATAAAATTGGCAAGAAAATTATAGAGAGAGAGTAGGAAGTACTGTGATGGGAATAGGGGTAGAAGATACTCCATTGACTATTTGTGGTACTGCTCCAGTGGTAGTTGAAGAAGGAGCCAAAGATTTAGGGGGAAGTAACTCAAGAGAGGCTTCCAAGGGGCTGGAAAATCTTCAACATGCAACTGATGAACCTGATTCATCCATTGAAGAAACTTTGGCTAACCTTATGAGAAAGTTAGGGGAGAGTTATAAGCCCAAAAAGTAGAGGATACCCAAGACTAAGAAAGCTGAAACTCCAGTGGCAGGTAAGAAGAGAAAAGCCACACCCTCTACTGAAACTTTCATTCCTAGAGGACGAACTACACGAAGTGCAATTAGGCAGAGTGAAGAGGAGTTGCAGAAAGCTTTGAGGGAGAGTAAAAGAAAGAGAGCTGAAAAAGGTAAGGCAAAAGTGTTTGAGCCTGTAGAGGTTGTTGAGATGGACCTGGTCCATCAAGATGAACAAATGGCAGATGTTGAGTTTCAGACACCCAAACCCAAGAAAGCCAAGACTTCTTCCAAGAAGTCTGCATCCTTGTCTGCTACACCCTCAACTGTTGCTAAGAGGACTAGGTCTACTCTAAAATCCAAGAAAGTTCAGATTAATGAAGAGAAAGATTGGAGTGGTGAAGAAGTAGAGGAGTTCGGTGGAGAGAAAGACAAGTTGACAAAATTTGGAAAGCGAACAATTCTAAAAGGGAGACTGTTGAAGAATCTGAAGGAGTCTGGCATGGTCTACCTAGTGGACACTTTGGAAATGCAGGGCTGGAAGGACATGATCCTTCAGTTAGATGGCAGGCTAGCTAGAAGTGAGATTGTGGAGTTCATGGCAAATGTTGAGGTCAAGGATGGAAGGGTCTCTACTCAGGTAAAGGGGACCAAGATCACCTTTGATGCCAAAGAGTTGGGCAAAATTCTTGGGATTCCAGCTGAGGGATATGAGGATTATACAAGGCGGAGGTGGCCCAGCTTGGATGGTCTTCCTTCTGCACTGCAAATTACCAGGAAGTTCAGTGATAATGCTGAAGAAATGGAACCCAGGGATGTGTACAAAAGCGAGATGAAACCCAAGCACAAAGTGGTGTTTGAGTTCATCAACAATGTGTATTTCCCAGGCAAGAGCGAAGGCACATAGCAAACTATATGGATTTAACCCTCATGGAATGCATGGACAGTGGAAGGCAAATCAACTGGCCTTATTTCATTATTCAGCTGTTGGATGGGGTGGTAAATGGCTCCAAGGCCCATGCCATCCCATATGGTTCCATCCTGACGACTGTGCTGGCTCATTTCAAAGTGCCCCTGAAGAAGGCAGAAATGGCCACTGTCAAGGACCATTTTGGGAAGAACACGCTTATGGAATGTGACTATATTGTGAATGTTCCCGACGATGAACTTGGTTCATCCAGAAAAATGCTTGTGAACAGCAAGGTCAGGGCCCTTGTACAAGAAGGTGGGGTTAAGGATGCTAAAATTCTTCGATTGAAGACCCGCCTTGCAGAGGTTGAGGATGAGAGAGATGCTCTCAAAACTGAACTGACCAAAGAGAAGGAGAAGAATGAATGGATTATTCAAAATATGTTCTCCCTTCTCCAAGCAAAGAACCCAACCTCCACCCCTTCCCAACCTTAGGTGCCTAGTGCCTGTCATCACCCATCTATGACCCCGATTCAGGATTTTTTTTTGCTATCTTTTGCTCATGATTGTAACTGCTTTTATTTCTTTGTGTGTTTGGTGGTTGAACTATGCTTTTATCAATGGATTTTGTTGTTTCTACTCTTAATTGTTTTGTCTCACTTTCCTTGATAGTTTGCATTCTTAGTTCACTATTGATGATTAATCCATGTTTGCACTTGCAGTTTCCCCAATGACCACGAGTAATTCTTATATGTCTGGTAATTCTAACATTTTGCAACTTTTCGATGATGCCAAAAGGGGGAAGATGTGCTATATTATAAAATGTGATATTTATAACCTAATGAACCTGGTTCTTTATGATAAATGCTTAATACTATAAAAAGTATCAATGTTAGATTAAAGTGATTACAGGCCTAAGCACAGAGTTTGTCATCATCAAAAAGGGGTAATTTGTTGGATCAAGAAGCTGAATGGTTTTGAAGATTGACAAAGGAACTCGGAGTTGAACCAGGTCCATCACCGGAGACATAGACACAGGCAGAATTAAGGGCATGAGAGGTGTACAAGCAGGAGATAAATGAAATCTGTGATCTACAGAGATATCTCCTGATCGAAAAGGTTGCAAATTGATAAGGAGATGGACTCCTTATTCAGTAAGAACAGAATCAAGATAAGGGAGGATTTAGGGAGTTGAGATCAACTAGAACTCTTCCACCAAGGAAGAGTAGCATCCTAATTCTAGTATATCTATTTGTCTACTAAATCCTATATATTTTTCAGTGTTCTTATTGTACAGTAACGCAGAAGCTAAACAAGAATTGAGAGCAAAATTAACAAAGCAATTTTGCAAGCAGTTCGTGTGAGAATTGAGTGTGCGACTCTTAAGCTACTTGAACCAGTCAGAAGAACCAGTTCCAACTGTGGTCTCTTAGTCTAGTTTATTTGTAGTAGGTGATTTCAAATTGTACCTTTCAGCTTTATCTAGAAGCAATTGTAATAGGTACTGAGTGTTCAAGTTAGAGTTAACTTGAAGTTTGTCGCAAATAGCTAGAGGCTAGTTTTCCACAAAGGGATTAGAGTTAGTACTTAGGTTTACAAAAGAGTTTATTTTGTAAATGTTGTTTGGCTCATTGATTTAGTGAAGAGTTTGGGAAAATCCTACTGGGAAGTAGGTCGTGGTTTTTTCACCTTTTGAACCAGTTGTTTTCCACGTAAAATCGTTGTGTTCGTTAAATTCTGCATTTATTAGTCCGCAAAATATAGGAGTTGGAACACATAGAAGAACATGGTCCTTCTATAACAGCTGCACGCGAAAATTGGACACCACACAAATCACTCACCCCCCCCCCTCTTGTGTGGTATTGATGTTTGGAACATCAGACTGGTTATCTCTGGCTTACCTCTTCCTTGATGGCGCTACACTTTCTTGGTTTGATTGGTTGTATGGAACAATCAGTTTTGTGATTGGAAACATTTTACAGAGAAATTGGTAATTCGCTTTCAGAAACGGACCTTTGCCAATTCAGTGGAGCGTCTAGCCTATCTTTCACAGACTCGTTTTCAATATATATGTTTCGAGACTATGGTTCCTCTTGAAGCTCAGGGCCTTATCATTGCTCCTATGCATAATAGATTCAATTCTTATAAATTGGACGATGGAGTAGATACCGATGCTTTGGAGGTCAAGTTGCATGGGTCCCAGAAACATACATCCTTGGGATCAAAGGATGAGTTTGCAGAGAATGATAGGAGGGACTCTAAGTTGCATGTACCAGTCGAATCTGCTCATGTCTCTCAAGATTTCATTTCGGAGCTTGACGAGTCAGTTAAGGGCTCTTCTGCAACATTCGAGCGCCAGTTGTTTGATAACATTTCTCACATAGTCGAGATAATTTTACTAGAGTTACCCCTTACAGATAATGACTCGAAGAATATTACTCTGGTTCTCAACAAAACTCTGGAGTTGGAGATTGAATTTTGCGTGAATCACGGTCTAATTATTGGTGACTATGGAGTTTCTTTGGTCATTAAGTATGGAGAAGGTTACAAGGTCACTTATGGAGATGAAAAGAATTTACAAATTGATATGTGCCAGGTGTTTGATTATTGTTCTAAAAAAGTCGGACAATCTTTGGTTAACTATGAAGTGCTCTACTCACTTTGGGAAAAGAGTGACCACTTGATTTTGGATGGAACCAAATTGGTGCACACGCATATGTTCATACACTTTCTGTCTGATCCCGGTGAGTCTGTTCCATCCATTGTGTTCGGGAGCTTAAATATGTATTTCAATATATCACATTGCTTCCCTATTGCACTGTATTATGGTGTGTTTGGCCTTGATGGTGCTATGGAAGGAGGAAAGTTAGTTAAGGAAATGTCCAATAGCAAAATGGATGTACAGACTGTTTAACCTCGGCGGCCATGGCCACTTCCAAAATTACCTTTCGCAACCTAACTATTGGAGTTCCTAGCACAAGTCGCGTATTCTATTGAAATAACAAAGAAACTTATCTTCGATGGGCATGTCGTAATTGGTGGGTATGGTTTCAAAATAACTACTCGTCTTCTCGCTGCAAACTTCTGTAGTAAAATGCAGCCTGCAATAGGTGCACTTAGTGCCATGTTATAGGAGTGAAAAGTATTAGAGTTAAGAAGTGGATATAAAGTGAAGCTTCAAACTGCGCACCCTGTTGGTTACACATTTTATGGTGTCATTGAAATGGTAGAGTTGGTTGCACACCATAGATTACTTCATGGCTTAGGTGATGCATTAGTTTATGTTATCCTCTTGAACAAGTGTGTGGTCGTAGGGCAGGTTATAACTAAACTCAACGTGATAAGGCTGATTTTTTAAAATAATATCATGGTTGCAATTGGTTGATTGCAGTTGCAATGGTAAGATTTGATGGAGAGAGAGCTTCTAAAACTGTGCATCAGTGCTTCAAGGTAGATGACTTTGGCTTCAGTGGGTCTGAACATGTTAAAGAGTATGGTCTGTATCATATTTCAAGTCCTTCTGGTGCTCCTTTTGCTAATAGTACTATTGATGGAATTTTTGGCATCCGAATATCTGAGACTATTACCCACATTTTGACCTATCATGTGACTTTTTCATTTGATAAAGAAGGAATTGATATTGAAGAAGGAGTGAGTAAAAATGGCATTGCAGATACTGTTAGTTGTGAGTTGCTATTGGTAAATATAACAAATGTACCTCACATTGCTAAGAAAGTTCATGGGACAACCAATAGTGCTGCTAAGCACAAACATATGACTCATGGAAGCTTGAGTGACACCATTAGGTGCTTTCCTCTTTTGGACGCATCTCACATTGTTACATTTCTTTGCCATGTTATCTAGAATACATTTATTGTTCTTCTGAAGCCAAGCAATCAAGATGAACTCAAGTCTAAGATACAAGCTATCAACCAAATTATGACATTGTTCCTAAAAGTTTTTGTCTATCATAGCCCAAGTGTTTATAATACTCCAAGTTGCCCATCGAGATTTTCTTGCGTGAACCTTGAGGACAAAGTTCTTTTTTAGGGCGGGAGTATTGTTATGAACCAAGTTGGCTCCATAAGGGCATATAGGCTACAAGGCATGAATGAGACTGGGTCGATTGGGATTATTGGGCCGAGAAAAATGCTGGAGAATTATATTTGGGATCTAGGCCCAATGAGCAAGTGGTTAAAAAGGACCAGAGGGTTAGAACGAAAGATCATACAAATTATATTGAAGCTCTGGCTCAAGTCTGTTCTTCTCATCTCCTCTTCTGAATCTGTATCTCATCCCCTTCTCTGAGTTCTGCATCTCATCCCCATTCTTATCTCTATTCATAGTTACTTAGTTTCCATTATAGTAGTTTGAGTGTTGCAATTAGTATCTCAAGATTGTAATTAGTGATTCTAGTTCTTATTATATAGTGAGGAATTTCGGATTTGTTACATTGTATATGTTCATCTTTTATGTATTCATGTTGGAGTTTACACTATATATAAAGATACAATTTTGTTTACATTGGACCATGATCGTGATTTTGGTGGAATTGGTATAAGTTGAAAATTTACAACAATTTTATTTTTTCCATTTTTCTCTCTTTTGGTATGAGATATCAAGTTAAGATTCGTTTAATTAAACACAAACATTAACTAAATATTATAGAATATATATATATATTCCCTCATTATTTTTGATAGTAACAATCTTTTCTAATTACGCTTATAGCTTATACATAATCTTCGAGTTGAATCTTATGCCAACCTTTTCTTTATTGGGAATATTATCCGAACAAAAAGATCTTCCTAACTAAGTAAGCAACAAGTCATTGACACGTGTCATCGTCAGACTCCTCGCTTACCACGAAACCTACACGCAATCGTCTTCGTTCCTTGAATTAAAAATCGCACCACATATTTCGTCGTCGAATTCGAAGAGATAGATAATCACGAAAATCATGGGTGGCGGAGGAGCGTTCAGAGCAGCGGCGAAAGTTGCCGGAGTCACCGTCGGAAACAGCGGCTTCCGCTCTGTAACGGCGGAGCATCCAGTTTATACAGCCGCGCGCAACGTCGTCCGTCCGGTGTCGGTGTCCGCGATAACATCATCCTCGGAAGATGTCAAGTCCGGCGTGGTTCACGGTGGCTCAGTCGATGTGTCTTCGGTGCAAAAGATGTCGGCAGAATTTGATGACTGGGAGATGGCCGGCGGCGAGGAGGACATGATCGTTAAGTCTGGTGAGCCGCTGCCAAGAGTCGTATTCGGTGGAGCGCCTTCTCTTCAGGAAGCTACAGAGGCTACTTCTGATCTCAAAGATGCACTTGAAAAGTAATCTTTAACTAATCTAACTTCTCCTGCACGAAAATTTTTACTTTTACTATACTAAAATTTACTGTGCTATTGGTTTTTTTTAACACAAAGGCGATGCTTTATGATGAATGTTAAGTGCAAAGATCATGCTTTTCCAACCTTTTGATCAAATCTGTTTTTACTCGTTAGAATAAAATGGGACATGTTGTTGTCTATGTTGCTTCACTTTAATGTAACTTGGAATTATCCAATACGAAGTAAATTTTGAAAAGGAAGCACCTTTTTGTCTGTAGAACTAACCGCAAATAAGCTCTGCGGGGTAGTGTTTGCTGTTCATATTGACACACGATAGTAAAAGGAGGGAAGTTAAGTAAGGCATTTATGCTGTTAAGGCCTTTTGGATTAACCCAAATTTATCCAGAACAAAATCAAATATTCTACCATGGCTATGTCATAAATTAAGGTGAGAATGTGTATGAATTAACTATGATTTAGTGATAAGAGTGTAGGTTTGTATTATGTATTCATTTGAGTGGTGTAAACTTCCAGAGGAGGATGCAATGCATTGGTACAAGCTTCAGCTGAACCTAGTACCTTTGTACAACAACAACAACTCAGTATAATCCCACAAGTGGGGTCTAGAGAGTGTAGTGTGTATGCAGACCTTACCCCTACCCTAGGGTAGAGAGACTATTTCCGATAGACCCTCGGCATCCTTCCCTCCAAGAACTCCCCGCCTTGCTCTTGGGGTGACTCGAACTCACAACCTCTTGGTTGGAAGTGGAGGGTGCTTACCATCAGAGCAACCCACCTTGTCTTTGAACCTAGTACCTTTGTGCATAAAAAATTCTCCAAAATACCAATAAATAATGTATATGAATCCATAACTTTAAGAATGACAATGGGTTCAATCTAAAAACTTTAAACGTTGGACTTATAGAGCCGAAATTCTAAATCAGCCTCTATAAACATTAGGGGCGGAAAGCTTTTACCAAAAAAGGAAAGGGCCTTGTTACGTGTCATGAGCTGCACATTCTCATAAATACAGAAGTTGGGTGACATTTTGCGAGAGCTCAAATGCTCTCGTTTATGTGACAGTGTTAGTGAAGTGACATACCTTAGTATTGGACCTGTGAAGGATGAAGGGAAAGGAGAAGGAAAAGGAACTCCATGCTGAATTCTTGCGCTGCTGATAATTTTGGTACCATTAGTCCTTTCATACTTCCATTAACCATGAACCTTTGGCAACATCCGAAGATTTATGGCCTGGGATTTGGTGGAGATATTGTACTTGGCTGTGATATTGACTTCTCAATGTCGCTCAGCCACTATATTTGCCTAAAAGATATTTTTCTGATCTGATAGTTATTGCTATCAACTACTTGCATAGTGGTAATTCAAAATGCTTCTTAAACTTACAGGGTATACTTGTCCCAACCTGCTAGTGATTATGGAGGTTCTTGTATTTCCGGCTCAAGCTTATTGCCCTTCTCAAAAGCCTGTGTTGTCAGCGATACTGTAGTCACTCCGTCCGCGCCGAAACATGCTATACAGGCATTTAGGTTTCTAAGTGAAACTCCTGCAGCTCAGGTTTTCTGCCTTGTCATTTATGCTTACATTTTTTTTGAGTTCTCTATCCTATGTACTCCTCCATGTTCATGACGTAGACACTTGATATAGCAATTTCTTTTTTAATTCTTTAGTATAAGCTGTTACTAGGATGAGGAATGAATATGCCTATGTTCAATTTGACCAAATATGAAGATCTGGTCAAGAGAAACTGAATCAAATATCAGTTAAAATACTAAATTATACTGTATAAAGTCCCTAATTGTACCCGTGAAATCTCCTTGAACAGAGGATGTTTTCTAGGAGGTGCGAATGACTAGAGAATTTTTTGCTTTTCACCCTTGCCTGCCGGTGTTTAGTAGGACGGAGCTTATTTGATTTTTCTTTTGACACTGCTCTCTAGATGTTGACATCTGTAGAAGAGCTCTATCTGAGTCGAGTGGAATACTGATCTGTGAGATACTATCTTAAATTTCTGAAGAAGCAGCAGGTTAACGTAACTGTAAGTTGACTCTTAGAATGGCAATGATATGCAAGATAAAGTCCCCTGCCCCTGCAGTTCACCTGCTGGAGATTTCTTTAGCTTGTTTATTTTACTTTCTGAAAATTCATTTAGTGTAATTTGCCATGATATTCAATTCTGTGGGTTTGAAGAAGATGGGTGTATTAGGTTTCTTAATTCAAATTTTAGCACGAGGCGTGAGCACGAAGCTGCCTAGATGGGTTAGGTGCTATAGAAATATAAGTAGAATCTGCTAGAGTCCTTTTTTTATGCATTTTTGTAGTGTTACTCATACTGGCATATGAGCATATAACAACTTTGCGAAGCTCTTAGGAGTGTCCGGAGGTCACGAGTATTCCATGTTTGCTAATGTTAATTTTATTTTTCTCCCTCCCCAGAGTATTGTTGCTTCAATTGCTTGTGACCCAAATGTGTGGACTGCAGTACTGCAAAATCCGGCCCTTCAAGAATTCCTCGAGTCACAGAAAACCAGTGAGAAATGTATGTCCTTGATTTTCTTCAAAACGCTCATCATGGTCCAAGCTTCTTATTCCCATTATTGCAGGTGCATCCTTCTCTGACTCGGATCAAAAGATGGATGAGTCCGTTGCTGATACTGATTCCTTTTCCCAGTCATCCCCAAGGAGTGTGTTTTCCAAATCTGAGGCGGAAGAGTCTAAATCCAAGAATTCATTTACAGGTTTTCTGCAGAATGTTACACATACAGTGACACAAACAGTGATCAATATGATGAGCAGCTTGTCAGATTACTTTAACAATCTCTTTGGAGGCAACAAGGTTTTTATTGAAGCTGATGGAAGTGCTAAATTAGGCGCTATGGAAAAGACGTTGGGAGCATCTTTCATCGGCTTGGCAATCATGGCTATTATGGTTGTCGTCCTGAAACGCCGTTAATTATCAATGTCCCCGAAGTTATTTCAATTTGCCGAAGTTACATCACTGAGTGTTACAGTTTCTTTTGGTAGAAGTACTGATGGTTTTGGTTGAATAGGACTATGAATGACTTACCGACTAGGCTTGTAAATTAAATAAAGCCGTTTTTGAAAGTGTTATGTCTATTTCTTTACTCAGACATCTAGAGCGATAAGATTATTTTGGCATTAAGCAGTCACTGGCTGCATCTGCATGCGACGTTAACTTGGATTTGTGTGGACACCATGTATTTTGCAGGGATTCTAAAGTTCAAAATGCATCTTCTCTACATCATATCCAGTTGTTTCTTTTGTTCAACCTGTCCGTTTTCTTCCACCCACAGCGAAAATGGAATATGCTTTTGCTGTCAACTGTTTATGGAGTTAAATCCAGAAGTAACTTTTGTCGCTATATTGTCGTTATTTTTCTTTCATTTTTATGGCTTTTTGCTGAGTGAGTGGTTCTTTGCCTCTCATGGGTGGTGATTGGCTCTTTCTCCTGAATAGCATTCACAACGGGAACTTTTGAGTGATGCTGCACTCAAAAGTCTATTGCCTATGTCTCCTTTAGATTTGTAACGGATTCCAAATATCAGCGGGGACGGCCTTTCTCATCCAAACAAGACTCTGAACTATGGGTTGGAGTATAAATGCAGCTTATGCTAGGTGGTTTACAGCAACATTTGGCCTCTGGACGGGACTGCAAGCTGCAAAAGTTCAAAAAGCACGACGGGACTGCAAGCTGCAAAAGTTCAAAAAGCACGAAGTTACCCTACTAACATACACAAGATGAACGGACGATGCAGAGTACTCTGTTCCGTTGATCGTGTTCAAAAGATAGGTATATTCACCAGAAATTGGCTTCGGTGAAAGCCACAATCAGTCTAGTTTGGGGTTCTCGCATGTGTAACTCCCTCCGTCATGGATTGAACAATGATGCGTCAGTGTGGCGGATCTCCATTTTCTGAGTCCATCTACATCTATGTTCTGACCCGATCGGCGGAGACGGGGCAGTTCCCTGAGTCTAATTTACTTGGAGTCTGTCCTACACAGTAGTGGTCCTGTCTTCTAAACTCGTCAAGAAGATTTGCGCATTGTTGGCTATCAAACGCACGCACAAATACATGGAGTCACGCAAGTAATAAAAAATCAGTTGGCAATCTATGGCTTTGAGATGTAAAGGGTTTACTGCATTTTATAGGAAAGGCACTAATCCAAAAGTTAGTTTAAGTTAGTTTTCCAAGAGAACAATTTGCTGTCTATGGTAACATTGTAAGCAGAGTTGGAGTCAGGAATTTATACAAGGAGATTCAAAAAAATAATAGAATGTTATATACGAGATTTGAACTTGTGAGCTAAAACAAATTTTGAACTCCTTTGCTACTTTACTAGAATTTTTCTTCGTGTTAAGGAGATTCAAAAGCATACATCTAATAAAAAATATTCTTTTTTATTCTATTTCTGCAGTATAATTTTTCGATGGAAGGGGATTCAGTGAACCCACTTCCTTCTACTTCTGCCACTGATCGTAGGAATCTTAAATCTACTTGAGCAAATTATACGATTTAAATCTGCTGACTATACCATTAACTATTCTTTTTGAGCTACAGAATGGGCCGTCTTAGTTTTTCTAGTGTTATAGATTTATAGTATTGCTTGGTTGATGTTTCAACACTGTTACAGCGTCACACTAGCTGGACCTGGAAAAAGAAAAGAGAACAGACATCAAATTCTTCATCTTCCTCTGAATTTTTTGTATTTTATTGAACAATTGCATTCAACTGAACAAAATTTACAGGCTATGAAATCTAATGTACATAGATCCAATTTTACAGTATCTTATGTCACAAAATGTACAAGAAATAATACTAATGTACATTGACCAAATTTTACAGTATCATCTTTGCTTCTGTCATCAGTGTAGTCAAACGAATTAAGCATATTTCTTTACTCTATGTTCAGGTTTCTCTTTGACGTCAGCATGCTTTTAAACCACATAGCAGAGGATTTTGGTATCCTTGTCAGATTATTCTTGAAGTCTACATAGTATAGTCCAAACCGTACAGTATAACCTGAGTTCCATTCCCAGTTATCAAGTAGTGACCAAACAAAGTAACCTTTGATATTGCATTTGTCTTCCCTGCGTTAGGTTTGACTTTTTGTTAAATTAGATGTATGAACAGATTAACCAGGAAATACATGATTATTCCGAAGCGTAGTAATCTGAAATGCACCAAAATCAAAGGTTGAGTATAGCCTAGGGAAGGCAGCTGACTAGTGAGCACCTTATGGCAGCAGAGAGATTTGAAAGATAGTCTCTGTGGTAAGTTATTCTGCTGTCATCTTGTAAAGCATCATTTAATGCGATATGCGATTTGTTAGGTTCATCCACACCTGCAATCAGGACAATTGATCACTCATGTTCTGTTTCTTACTTGTGTAGGATGACATTTCTTACCATTTTCAGTAATAATCACCAACGGGTTTCCATATTTATCTTTGATGTAATTCATTAATTTCCGAATGCCCCAGGGGACAATGCGCAGCCAACCAGACGCAGCCTGGAGGAAGACATGCTCTTTTAAGGACAAAAATCACCACTTGAAGCAAATATAAAAGTGCCACAAGCAACTAGTTAGACATACCTTTTCTCCAATTGCGATTCCACGCCTGAAAGCTGAAGTAACAAGGAGTCATCGGTTAATACTTTTGATTTATCATCCAATTGAAATAGTAGTAGTAGTAGTAGTACTTTTGATATCTTACGGGTAGTTATCACAGCAGAGTCAGAGTAAGCATCATTCAATACAAGCTTCTTGATCCTAGCTCTATCATTCCGAGCATATAACGTGGTATAATGATTGATGCCAAGAAAATCCAAAGACCCCTTCAGCAGTTTTGACATCTCGGGACTCATCTCAGGCAGTCTCTCTGCCACCAACTTCTGCATTGAAAGAGGATAATTCCCAAGTAGAAGTGGATCAAGGAACCTGAGTCACTTTATTTCGTTATATCACTACGTTACACTCATTATCTTCACCCCCAGTGCACAAATTTACAATAAATACATGACTAAAATTACCAGCCGAGTCCAAAATCCATTGCTCTACTTGCAGCAGCTCTGTCCTCTTCGCAATCTGAAAGTGGCTCGTACCATTTAGCATCTAATGCTATCCCCACTTTGCCTCCTTGACTTGCCTGGAATACTAGGTGAATAAGAACAGAATGTCCAAATACCAATCAATTTCCTCTTTTTTAATTAAGTAGTCATTAACATATACCTTGAACTTTTTGTGGTAAGCATGATAAGCAGCAGCATGAGACAACAGAATGTTATGTGCTGCAATATATGGCTCGATAGACGATTTTCCTTTCCTGCAGAAAACGTGGAAAAGAATAGAGCACCTTCCTGGAGCTTGAACCCCCGAGTCATAACCTTGAATTGTAAAACCGTGAGGCTCGTTAAAGGTGATCCAATGCTTCACTCTATCCCCAAATGCTTTGAAACAAGTAATCGCATATCGTTCAAATTCATGTCTGTAACAAAATAGAGTTTATCAGATGAAAATATGTACTTTTCACTTCTGATATATTGTATGCTCGTTAGTATACATACATTATTCGATTGCTCAAAAATCCCTCGTACGAATCTTCAAGCATTTGTGGTAGATCCCAGTGAAACAGTGTTGCATAGGGTTGAATTCCTGAGTTTACAATAAAATGATTAGCTTCATATGTATAAAGTTTGGTTGTAGATAGAATGTTACTTAATGAAACCTTTGTCAAGTAAGGCATCTATGAGATTGTTGTAGTATTGGATTCCTTCTGGATTTGGTTCCCCTGTTCCATCTGTGACATATAATGCTACATGTAAGCTAAGAAGCAATAGAAGAAAAATAGTCTACAATAAAAATAGGAGGAAAAAGCAAGAAAAAAATCTTACTTGGGAATATACGTGTCCAAGATATTGAAAATCTATAGGCATCCATTCCTATTTTCTTCATCAATTCAATGTCACTCTGTAATGTCAAAGTCACTTCAAATTAGTGTCTTGTTCTTCATTTTCTTACTATATTTGATTTTCCTATTTCTTGAAGGAAAAGACAATATTTTTGCTATAATTCGATTTTCCTTTTTATAGAAGGAAATTAATAATTCTTCCATGTTTGGCTAGTCCTTTTTCTTGTAGGAAAAAGTTTGGACTTTTATAAATTGAGGATACTTCCTTCTCATAGCCATATGGGATATGAGAGTCGTGTTTAGGGGGAGAACTTAACGGGACAAGTGTTAGTGTATCACTTGTGTTTGCCTCTTCGTGAGGTTGTTCTCTCAATATTTTATACTCTCTTTCATTAAAGTGGATTGCTCGTTTCCATCATGAAAGTAGGTCAATTGACCGAACCACGTTAAATATTTATGTCTCTTTTAATAGATTTCTCTTTTGCTGTTGGATTTATTATCACCAAAATTTACTTTACTAGCTCCCGCATGACACTTGGTTTTCTGGACTAACAATTAGTTAGTTAAATAACGACAAAGCTGAGACTTTTTGGACAAGAGGCTCTTTTTTTTTGTAGTTTTTTCCTAGAGAATACCCTGATGTGGAAGCAACTGTTATTCTTATCTTTTAAAGATGATAAGTCCCATGTGTGTTCTCTTATTTTAATCAATCGGTGCTTAATTATGAACTGATTAGATGACTCTACTTGTCCATAAAGTACCTTTTATTTTTCCATAGTTGTTTTTTCAATAAAGTTTACTACTCACTTCAGTACAAAATAAGTGATTTGTTTTGGATATTTTCACACAAATTAAGAAATTCACTTTTTAATATTAATTAGCAATGAAATTGACCATATTAATCCTTACTATCTCTCATAAACACTCCTAAATCCTAACATATATTCCAACACTATTTACTACAATATAAAAAAAAAGAAATTAATTTATTCAAAAAAATTACTTATTTTGGATCAAAAAAAGGCAAAAAGTTACTTATTTGAACCGGAGGGAGTACTACTATATGAAATTTGAAAAATTCAAAATGAATTGAAGTATCCCGAAAAACCAAGCAAAGAATAACTTTACTATTAAAAAAACAGTACCTGGTAATTAATCAATGTAGGTTAATTTAAGGTCCATGATTTTACCTGGAAGCGATGATACTGATCTACTGCTGTGTCCGCATTGCTAAAGTCCAGTATTCTTCCTATGGAATCAGAAAAAATATTATTACTAACTTTTTTCTAAAAAAAGGCAGATATATTAAAACTGGAATAATAAAATGACCTGGTCTCCTGATGAAGGTATCCCATATACTAATTCCCTTGTTTCCTTCATCCACTGCACCTTCAAACTGCAAGAGCAAACAGTTAAAAGGGGCAAATTAAAGAAGAATTAATATAATTAAAGTGAAACCTGATAAGCTGAAGAAGCAGTTCCAAAAACGAAGCCCTCTGGAAAATCAGAACGGGTGATGGAGTCAGAGTTCACATAGAGACATGACAAGCAGATGGTGAAGAAGAGATAAAAGATGATTGTCATGTGGGTTGAGGAGTCCTTTTACTAGTCTAAATAAAGGTGATGAGCAATTATAATTAAACGTCAAAGTTTGGTTTAGTTGTTGTTAATATATAGAAAAAGAAAGCGCAAAATGCCCACACTTAGAAAACCTTTGTATCTTCAAGGAATTAAGAGCAAGTAGTTTTGGTGCAGTATGTTATCCTTCTCTTGCGCCAGAAATGCAGGGCAATATATAGTTGTTGGGACGATGTAATGTTTATATACGTGAATATCTTGATATTTATTTATTTATTTTTGGTAGAAAGAAGAAAGAAAAAATTGGCTGACTCAAGATAGGTATTGCCTTCTTATGACATCTTTGCACTTTTGCTAACACGTCGTGATCTGGGAGTGACAAGTCTGCCGATTGGATTTCTACCTTCATCCTATTATTTTCAACTCTCAACATATATCTAAGTAGCTTTTAAGGTTTCTAACTTCTTTGGGTGAATATAGTAACTCATAAGCAAGTGTACGGAAATAAAAGAAAATATCTAATTTTTATTATCATAATCATAAAATAAAACAATTTTATATGAAGAGTTTAGTGGCGTCTGATCTATCCATATATACTTTGACTTTCCATTCAGCTATTTTAAAATAATTTCCTTAAGTTGAGTTGAGCCCATGAATAAAAAAGACTTTTGATGAGCGTGAAATTGCACGGAAGTATGTAGGATGAATTGCAACTTTAGTAATTTTCGTATACAAGTGAAGTTGCAACCAATATACGTCAACTCTAGTAATCCTTTCTTGTATGTTGTCAACACAACCGTTTCTAATTCTTTTGGTGTGTGGGGAAATTTGTGTGAACTCCTTTCTTTTTGTAACAGTTGTTCCTTATTTACCAAAATCTTTACGTTTAATTCCTCTCCACTTTCTAGTAAAGAATCCTTTAAGCAAGAGGATTTATTATCCTTTAAGATACAACATATCCAACTCGAGCACCTGAACCATTCAACACGGAAAATCTAATGTACAAAAATACAAAATAATCAATAATCTTTATCATGACAAGTGGTAACATTGAGATTTGAATACGAATACACTCCGCTTCGAACAATGTTTAAAAACCATAAACTAAAATAAAAGTACTCTATTTGATGTTGAGAATATTATTCATTCCACATGGAATAACTAAAATTTGGTTACACCAACAACGTGTGAATTTGATTTAGACATATTATTGTTGCTGCTTTTTTTCGATCGTACATACTATAAAAATGTCTTGATGCACTTATTAGTAGGTTGCTAGGTTCGCAAAAATATTTTACTATATTATTATTGCACGTTAAGCGACTGAGGATCTTAAATTTCAAGAAGATTTAGGACTGTTATGAAATTATCCAATTTTTATTCAATATCGAACAATTGCATTCTTCGATATTTAATTTGAAGCTTTGGGTACAGGTTCAAGTTTTTAATCGACTTCGGATAGATTTTTTTCTTTTTCTTTAATACCTATAGCTTAGCTCTTCACTTTTTTTAGTCCATTAGTACTCTTTTATAAGCACGTTCAAAAGTTGTAAATTTGAAATCCCAAAAATATTTGTCTTCTAGTAATTCAATTCAATAATAAAATCTCCTTCTTTCGTACACTCAATTAACGATCAACGTTTCCACGCAGGCAAAAAGAGGACATGATGTTTCACACGACACAATTACGCTACTAGAAATTCCGCAAAAACGGATCAAGAAAAACCGATCAACTTTGATCGATCAAAAAACCAGCTAAAAAATCGATCAAAGTTGATCTGTTTTTTAAAATATTTTATTTTTTAATTCTTTTATGAAACTTTTCAAAGTTGGTCGGATTTCTTTGGCGCAAAAATGCGGAAACTATTTTGAATCCCGCGAAATTTATTTTTCAAGAAATCAATCAACTTTGATCGGTTTTTCAATTAAAATAAATAACAATTAATATTAAAAAACCGACCAAAATTGGTCGGTTAATTCGGCCGGTCATTTCAAAAGACCGACCACTTTGGTCGGTAATTTTATTTTTTAATAAAACCGACCAACTTTGGTCGATTATTTTCGTGCGAAAATACAATTAAAGAGTATAAATCAAATAAAAGACAATCTTAAAACAAAATACATCATGGTCTAGTGGTAGAATAGTATTCTACCACACTACATACCTCGGTTCGAATCCCAAATGGTGAATCTTTTGATTATATAATTAATCCCAGATAGTATTTGCACCAATGGTTTTTTTTTTTTTTGCAATATTTTGTTTTTTGAATTTAATTGACCCACCAATGTTGGTCGGTAATTTTCGACCAACTTTGGTCGGTATTCTGTTTCGACCGTCGAAATACCGTCCACACGTAAATGGTCGCGTTTTGGTCGTTAATTGGCCATGACCGACCAATTTTGGTCGGCTTTTTTGGTCGGTTTTTAGCGGATTTCTAGTAGTGTTACTATGGTTTTTCATGGGTCAAACTTTCATAATGGTCACATTGTGTACGGGGTAAAATCGGGTGCAAAGCTTTCCCCGGTTCCCCGATGAGAGAACAAAGGAGAAGGACGGATCGACGTGATTATAATAGAGGTCGGGAACCCCTTGTACCGAGATCCAGGAAGAATGAACAATGTATTGGAGATCGGGCACGGTAAGGCGACGTGCCCCGGACCAAGTATGGATTCTGACCTCGGGAGTCACGGTGAACGATTATGCATGATGGATAGGGGGCTTCGCCCTCAATCAGATTTTATGGCGCAAATCCCGTTCGGTGTACAGTATAGATCAACAATTATCGGAAAAATAAGATTTTTATCTTTTTAGACTTGTAATAGGGTTGAAATTCTCGTACTATATAAAGGAGAAGTTTTTGTTTGATCACATACATTATAACACACATTTCAAAGCAATGAAAGTCTACTTTTGTCTTCTAGATATTGTCCAAGGCATTACATACTTGTTCTTTTCTGTACGCGCGACCGAGCTTGTACCGAGGGTCCGATCGAGGACGAGCTCTACTGTTCAATATAAGATCAGGCTTAGTCATTACATTGAGATTGGTTTGATCGTTTATTTTGTCTTTAATTCATCTATTTGTTATTCTTAATTATTCGTGTTGAATTAAATCACATATCCTTTAAACCACGTACGAATTTAATTATTACTCATTTTTGGGGTAAATAGTTTGGCGCCCATCGTGGGGCTAAGGATAATAGGGGTGATTTGATATGAATCTCCATAACACACCCTATTGTATGCTTGTTCTTTGAAATCTTAAATTCCAGGTTAGCCTAAGAATGTCAAACTCTCCGTCAGCTCAACAGCACGTTGACGCACTGTAAGGCCATCACGGCAAAAATAACAATGTGGTGCTCGGTAATGATGTGTTTCTTGTTGATCCTAATGGTGTCCTAGACACCGAACCGGTCGATGCTAACTCGCAGGTGTCCAGCAACATCAATTAGCCGACTGATCTCGAAAACAGTGTTCGTGGGGAACCCCGACCAACGGCTCGAGAAGCACTCGAGGATGAAGGTGATGGGGTGAGCCTACGATTGATTTTCGAAATTTTGTAGGCTCAACAAGCGGCAATAGCACACTGCAGCACCAAAGCCACATCCCTAACAACGTTGAGCCCGAACTATCCCGGGAATATACTCGAAGAAACGAACAAGTTACCGTGAGACCAGATGAAGCTGAGCTCGGAGAAACTTAAGAGGTAATGAAAATTCTTGAAACATTAAAAAAAAATGGGTGGAAATAGGTGAGAAAAATATTGAGGCTGACGACAAGAAGGTGGAAACATACAACTCCAAGGTTGATCAGATTTCGGGAGCACCTCCGATATTAGAGGGAACAAATTTCAAAAAATTTATCCAGAAGTCCTTCCTCCCGAGCGCGACACCGAAGCGAATCCCGAAAAGGTTTCGAATGCCCGAAATTCCCAAGTATAATGGGACCACAGATCCAAATAAGCACGTGATCTCCTATACATGCGCAATCAAGGGGGACCACTTGGAAGATGACGAAATCGAGTTTGTGCTGCTGAAAAAGTTTGGGGAAACTCTGTCCAAGTGGGCAATGATATAGTATCAAAACTAGCCTCCCAATTCTATTGACTCGTTTGCTATGCTTGTAGTTGTCTTCGTGAAGGCTAATGCGGGGCTCATGCCTTCGAACATATGGACTTGCCACCAAATGCGGATGATTGGGTTGTTCAGGCATTCACTTAGGGTCTCAACTCCCGAAGTTTCGTGGCCTATCAACGGTTGAAACAAAATTTGGTGGAGTACCCAGCGATGACCTAGGCCGACATCCACAACGCATACCAATCAAAGATTAGGGTCGAATACGATCAACTCGGGGCCTCTTCCGGATTTGTTTACCCCATCTAAATCGATGATAGACCTAAGAGAGTCATTGATCTGGAGCTAAGTCTGGTCCGAGACCGATATCAGTCATACAGCACGGATCAAAGGGGAAACTGATCCGGGCATCACCTAACTAAGAACGAGAAGAGAAGTGATCGGAGGCCGAGTGGTCGGGGCCAGATGAGCAAGAATAGTTTTGACAGGTCACTCGGGAGTAGGGAAGCACCAAGAATATCGGAATACAATTTCAACGTAGACGCCACAAGCATCGTGTCGTCCATGGGGTGAATCAAGGAGACCAAGTGGTCTAGACCATTGCAATTTGACCCTGCCCAGAGAGATCCTAATTTGATGTGTAAGTATCACGGAACTCATGGTCATAGAACCAAAGATCGCCGAAAGTACAAAGAAGAAGAATGGGCATCTCCGAGAATTCCTAAGCGACCGAGCCAAAAACCACTTCAAAAATAGGATGCCAACAAACAGGTCGAATAAGACAAGCCTCAGCACGTGATCAACATGATCATTGGGGGAGTTGAAGTCCCCCAATGGCCAATAATAAAATGCACCAAAGTATCTATTACGAGGGGAAAATGCACCCGGGATTACGTTTCTGATGGAGTTAATTATCTCGTTCAATGATGAAGATGTCGGGGGCATCGTACAACATCACAATGATGCATTGGTAGTATCTGTACTTATCAATAAATCTTGGGTTAAACGTGTGTTGATTGATCCAAGTAGCTCAGCCAACATTATCAGATCAAGGGTCGTAGAGTAACTGGTATTATAGGATCAAACTGTACCAGCGGTCCGGATATTAAATGGGTTCAATATGGCATGTGAGAGCATTAAAGGAGAAATAACTTTGCCGGTAAACACTGTCGGAACAACCCAAGAAATGAATTTTGACGCGATCGAAGGGGATATGAGATACAACGCTTTATTCGAAAGGCCATGGGTTCACACCATAAAGGCAATACCTTCGACCTTACACCAGGGGCTGAAATTTCCCACGCCGGGGGGAGTCAAAACGGTCTACAGAGAACAGTTGGCCGCGGGGGGAATGTTTGTTGTCGATGAAGCGATCCCGGTGCCCGCGGTCTCAACATCGAGAAGTGAGGAACAAACAAAAAAAGAAGAGACTAAATAGAAATCAATGATACTGGCCTCAGTCGAACCGGAGAGACATGAAGAAAAAAGAGCGGACGATGAGGACGATTGCGGTGTCTCGAGATCATTCATAACTCCCAATGACACGGATGCCTCCAAATCAACAGTCGAGGAGTCTAAGCAAGTTATATTAATCGAGCAGTTACAAGATCAAAAGGTACACCTAGGCACATGGTTAACCCCTGAGATCAGGAAAAAAAAAACTTATTAATTTTCTTACAGCTAACATCGACTCTTTTTCTTGGTCCCATCTAGACATGACATAGATCTCGCAGAAGGTAACCACTCACAAGCTGAGTATGGACCTGAAGTTCCATCCGGTTAAGCAGAAGGGAAGGCCACAGTCCGAGATCATACACACATTCATCAAGGATGAGGTATCCAAACTTCTAAAAATAGGTTCCATTCAGGAAGTTAAATACCCGGATTGGTTAGCTAATGTAGTGGCAGTACCTAAAAAAGGAATAAACTGAGAATGTGTGTAGATTATAAGGACCTAAACAAAGCGTGGCCAAAAGATTCTTTCTCGTTGCCTAACATCGATCGAATGATTAACGCGACGGCCGTGCATGAGATCCCCAGCTTTCTCGACAGCTACTCCGGGTTAAACAAAATTCGGATGGACCCGGTTGATAAAAAAAACTTCTTTTATAACAACGTTCGGCACATACTGCTATAACGTAATGCCGTTCAGATTAACGAACGCCGATGCCACTTACCAACGCCTAGTAAACCGATGTTTGAAGAACAAATAGGAAAATCAATGAAAGTTTATATTGACAATATGTTGGTCAAGTCCCTGCGAGCATAGGACCCTTTGAAACATTTTTAGGAAACTTTCGACATATTAAGGAAGTACAACATGAAGCTAAACCCAGAGAAGTGTGCATTCAAGGATGGTTCGGGCAAGTTTCTCGTGTTCATGGTATCCAATCGAGGGATAGAGATCAACCCCGACTAAATAAAGGTCATAAAGGACATCACCGTAGTCGACAATGTCAAGAAGGTTCAAAGACTGACCGGGCAGATAGCCGTGTTGGGAGGGTTCATCTCGAGATCATCAGATAAGAGCCATCGATCCTTCTCACTATTGAAAAAGAAGAACATTTTTTCTTGACTTCGGAATTCCAGCAAGCTATGCAAGAACTCAAGCGACACCTGTCGAGCCCCCCCTTTATTGAACACTCCGAAGGCAGACGAATAGTTGTACCTTTACTTGGAGGTTTATGAGGTGGCGGTAAGTGGTGTCCTATTTATTATGTTAGTAGGACCCTAGGCGATGCCTAGAAAAGGTATTTCACCTAGAAAATTTAGCGCTCGCCTTACTAAGTGCTTCCAGGAAATTGAAATCGTACTTACAATGCCACCACATATGTGTCGTAACCTCTTACCCATTGAGGAATTTCATGCATAATCCCGAGCTCACAGGCCGACTAGCCAAATGGATCGTAGAGATTAGCGGGTACGATATAGAGTACAAACCCCGTACTACCATAAAGTCTCAGATTTTGGCGGACTATTCAGCCGACTTTACACCAGCCTTAATACCCGAAGTCGAAAGAGAATTGTTTCTCAATTCGGGGGCTAATACGGGGATCCAGACCGTATTCACGGACGTTTCCTCCAACGCGAAGGGGTTCGAGCTCGGTATTGTGTTAAAGCTTCTTGTGGGCAGCGTACTTAGATAGTCTATTAGAACTGTAAAATTGACTAATAATGAAGTCGAGTATGAAGCTATGATTGTAGGTATAGAACTGGCTAAGAGTCTCGGGGCCGAAGTGATCGAAGCCAAATGTGACTCCCTCCTCATCGTAAATCAAGTCAATGGAACGTTCGAAGTGAAAGAGGAACGGATGCGGAGGTATTTGGATAAATTTCAGGTAACCCTACACCAATTCATGGAATGTACTATGCAACACGTACCTCGAGATCAAAACAGTGAGGCCAATGCACTGGCCAATTTGGGGTCGTCTGTCAACTCCGATGAATTCAACTCAGGGGAAGTGGTGAAACTGATGTAATCGGTGGTAGAAGAAGGCCACGTCAAAGTAAACTCGACAAGTTTAACATGGGATTGGAGAAACAAATTCATAGACTACCTGAAGACAGGAAAATTGTCATTAAATCACAAGGAGTCGAGACTTGCGCACAAAGCCGCCAGGTTTAGTTTATGATGTTTTATACGTCAATACCTCACAAGAGGGGAGGTGATTTGTGTGGTGTCCAATTTTCGAGTGCAGTCTCTCCAGAAGAACCTAGTTCTTCTTGGTGTTCCAACTTCTACAGTTTGCGGAAAAGTAATTGCAGAAATAAAAGAACACAATAATTTTACGTGGAAAACACTTGGCTCAAAAAGTGAAAAACCACGACCTACTTCCGAGTAAGATTTTCCCAAACTCTTCACTATGTCAATGATCCAAACAGCATTTACAAAATAAACTCTTTTGTAAACCTAAGGACTAACTCTAATCCCTTTGCGGCAAACTAGCCTCTAGTTAATTGCGACAAACTTCAAGCTAACTCTAACTTGAATACTGTGTACCTATTACAATTGCTTCTAGATAAAGATGAAAGATACAATATATGATCACCTACTACAAACAACTAGACTCAAAAGACAACAAATGGAGCTGGTTCTTCGAGCTGGTTCAAGTAGCTTTAGAGTCGCACAAGGATTCTCCACACGAACTGCTTGCAAAATTGCTTTGGTAATTTTGCTTTCAATTCTTGTTTCACTTTAGTGTTTGTGCATAAAATCTTCAGTAGGAATGCTTCAACAATTTATAGAATCAGTAGTTGAGATGTTTTTGTTCAGTTCTGATGCAACTCTTCCTTGGTGGAAGAGTTTGTGTTTATCTCAACTTCTTTGATCTTGATTCTGTCCTACATGAATTCGAATTACACCTCCTTATCAATTTACAACCTTTTCGCTTAGGAGATAACCTTTTATTTCAGAGATTATGTTTATCTCCTGCGCATGGACTCTTCTCGTGCCAACTGGTCTGTTTGACTATGTTTGCCCTGATGGACCTCTTCAACCGTGTTGTCATTTGTCATTCTTCAAAACCATGCAGTGACTTGATTCAACAGTTTAGTCAAAGGGAAATTGTTCAGAAGAACCTTCTTCGGCCCGCTGTCTAGATGATTAGGTCCAAGAGAAACCGCATACGCCATGAGAGAAGTTCACGAAGGCACTTGCGGGAACCATTCGGGGGCAGAATCCTTGGTTCGGAAGGTGATTAGAACTGGATACTATTGGAATGAAATGGAGAAGGATATGAAAGATTACGAAAATCTAATTAATTTCAAATACACGCCCCAATGATTCATCAATCGGGAGCATGCTTCACCCAATCCTGTCACCATGGCCCTTTATGAAGTGGGGGATGGACATCGTCGGTGCTCTACCATGGGCACCCGGTAAAGCCCAATATATACTGCTCATGACCGATTATTTTTCCAAATGGGTTGAGGCTCAAACATTTGAAAAAGTCCGGGTGAAGGACATCATTAACTTCATCTGGATCACATAATATGTTGATTTGGGAAACTAGCCGAGATCGCTTGAAACAACAAAAAATAATTCGTTGGCAACTAAGTAAGTAAGTTTTTTGAAGACCACAAAATTAAGAAGATATTATCAACATCTTACCACCCTAGTTGGCACGAGAAAGCGGAATCGGCGAACAAAACTATACTCCAAAACCTTAAAAAGAGATTGACCGATTCAAAGGGAAAGTGGAAGGAAATCTTTCCCCATGTCTGGTGGCTTACCGTACGACTTCGAAGTCGAGTGCCGGGGAGACCCCGTTCTTTCTAGTCTAAAGAGTAGAAGCTTTGTTCCAGTCGAGGTAGGGGAACCGATCCTCAGGTTCCAGTATGCTACCGAAATGTCAAACAACGAGGCCATGGCCACGAGCCACGAATTATTAGATGAAAGGCGGGAAACTGCCCTGGTCCGATTGTCCGCCCAAAAGTAGCGAATAGGGAGATACTACAACCTAAGAGACAACCCTCGACAATTTCAAGGCGGGGACTTGGTGTTGAGAAAAGTGACGCTACACACCAGGAACCCAAACGACGGGAAACTGGGCCCGAATTGGGAAGGACCATACAGAGTTGCCGGAAGAACCGACAAAGGCTCGTATAAACTTGAATCAGAAAATGGTGTACAACTACTGAACAACTGGAATGTGGCACACGAAAGTGGTAATACTGATAAGGTACGAACTCAAGTCCTTTTTTCTTACTTTCGTTATATTACAGACTATCTTATGCAGGTACTCAACCAAGGCCAAATGTGACTATTAGGTCTGAAAGAACATGTTGTACTCTTTTTCCCTTGAATCGACTTTGTCCCGAAGTGGATTTTTTGACAAGGTTTTTAACGAGGCAATAGTAAATGTGCTACTTTAGCTTTGAAGACCACCTTGAACCAGAATTGGTAATCGTTTTCATCAAACCAACAGTATCCGAGCCCTCACAAGTTCGGCCTCAAATATTGGGAGCCATTACCCCTAGGTAAGATCTTTAGAAAAGGCAAATTTTATATGTGAAAAGTCAAGGTTCGGTGGTTATAATTTATTGTAAGGGTCAATATCAATCGAACTATGCCGATATAGCCTGTTGTAGCCATGGCACAAGGCCCATACGCCTTCGAATATATACCATGAATATAAAACAATGAAAGAAGTCTTTGCATACTTTATTACTACGCATTTCGCTTCGTCGATGCTTCACAACGGATCCTAGATCCTAAAGCCCGCGGGCTACCCCGACTCAGAGATTGTCGTCCGATAAAAGAAATTGGATGACCCGGGCTATTGAATCTCGGAGGCACCAAGCCTAATAGATAGTGTCCCGAATATGAAAGGTTACGACCACCTTAAAACGGATCGGAGACGTCCGAAGTCCGTATTAAAAAATTAAGGCCTTACATATTATCAAAACCTATTAAAGGGTTACCCTTGACAAAAACATCGTCGCCTATGACTAAAACACTTAAACATCTTAAAGGCCTTTGATTTTATCGAAATTTTGAAGCCACGAGTAATCTGAAGTTGCCATCGAAATCAGGCCTCATTCGAACCTCCAAAGAACGGATGCTCTAAGATTACGTTGATTCTATGCTAAGGCATTTGGAACAAGATAAAATGGAAAAGAAATGCTGAAAAGTAAGAACACGACGTTGCCAAAGGGAAAATTTTATATACATGTCTTAAGAAACATTTACAAAGGCACGATGAAACGACCTCAAAATAACAAGAAATAAAAATTTACAAAAAGCGAAACGAAAAAGAACTAAGGCATCTACGCCCGTTCTTCACCGGAGCTCGACTCAACATTAGAATCCTCAGAAACTTTGAAACCCAAGGAGCCTTCGAGACCTTCGAGCTCATAGAGATCCTTTGCTTCGGCCTCGAGCCTCTTGGCTTCTTCGATCTCGACCAAAAAGTAAAATCCTTAGGCGTGAATCTCTTCGAGGGTCTCCCTTCGGACAGCCGCTTCACATACTTGATCTTCATCCTTAAGCGGGCCTCAGCCACCTCCACAACATCTTTATACTGGGCCAGCCTTTCTTCTACCTCAAAGGAATCAACCGAGACAACCTCTAATTTGGATTTCAGCGCGGTCCTGGCTAGAATCATCCCATTCTGAGACGGCTGAACTTAGTTGTGCCCGGAGTTCGTCGTTTAACCAAGACTGTCACAACTCCTTTTTCCGAAGATAAGGGATTTTTCCAATTAAAGTGACATTATTCGAAATGGGATTATTTATTTAATTAGAGTCGCCACTTGGAATAATTATTATTGTGTCCCAAGTCACCGATTTATTTTAAAATCCCAAATCGAGGAAATTGACTCATTTTATGGTCCGGGAACACAAAATATCGGGTAAGAAATTTTGTTAACCTGGAAGAAGGTGTGGGACACTCCTGAGTTTCGTGGTTTTAGCATGGTCGCATAACAATTAATATTAGGCTTAATTATCTGAATTATTACATGTTTAAAGCCTTTTATGTGTTACTGCTTCTATATCGCTTTTAATTATTTTAAACAATCATAAAATTTATTTAAACAAGTCATGGTGTAGAGCACTTGTTGTTTTTGTACATATCGTAAATCACGCCACGTGAAACGTACTCATGATTCACAACATGTTTATTTTAATTATTACTTTGAAGTTGTAAGGTCAAGTCACGCGGACATGCACTTGAATTTGGAATTACGTGTCATGACCATGCTACTAAACCGTACCCATGGTCACGATAATTTATCATGATCGTGCCTAAAGCAAGCCACGAACATTCACAAGTTGTTTCCCTAAAAAACTTTGAGATTTTTTGTGAGGCAGGCATTGAATTATGGATTACAAATTCATATGGAAAGAATGTATTAAATTAGTCATAAAAATGTGAGTTAGCTCTTGATTCTTCTTAGGTCGGGTTACACTCTTTGGCCCAAATCCATAGCTCAAAATTGTATGACTCATTTGTAATTGAACCCAATTGAATCAGATACAACGGATTGTTCTCCAAGCTTAAAACTAACATTTTAACATGCTCCTTTAAGATAAAATGACATAATCACATGAGTAAGCAATTTGCTAGCTAAACCATTCAGGAAGCTCAACAACTAAATAAAACAAATTGTAAGAAAACATACTTTATTCACATAATCACAAAACAAAAGCATGCAATCATAAGTATAGAATTACACCAAAGTGAAAGAAATAAACCTCAAAGTGAACCTTCACATAAATAGAATGAGCTACTGTTGAGATGGTCAGCCATGGCAGAAGAAGAAGAAAGTCGGTGAAGAAGAAGTAGAAACTTCATTCTCTGCATTAGAAATGAATTGTACTAACTAATTATGAGAGGCTACTGTACAGATATAACTAACTTCTATTTATACTACTAACTACTTAATCTACCCTTTTATCTACTAACTTCATCTAATTACAATGTATTAAATTAACTACTAGACCCCACAACTGTTTCTTCTACACTCCACCTCAAGCTGAGGGATGAAAACAGACTCTTCATTCCTAGCTTGCAAAGTAAGTAATCATGTTGAGGACTGCATAGACTCTTGGTAAAGATATCTACCAATTTCTCTCCTGTACCAACATGCTGAGTTTGAATCATTCCTTCCTGAATCTTTTCCCTTACAAAATGACAGTGTATGTCTATGTGTTTAGTTCTTTCGTGAAAAATAGGATGAGCTGCAATTTGAATTGCAACTTTGCTATCACAGTGAAGTTGAACTGGAAACTCAACTGATACTCCCAACTCCTCAAATAATCCAACCAGCCACTTTATCTTTGTAACAATAGTGACCATGCTTCTAAACTCTACTTCAGCTGAGCTTCTTAAAATTGTTCCTTGCTTCTTTGACTTCCAGGAGATTAACGCATCACCAAACTTCACAGCATAACCTGTAACTGACTTTCTTGTTTCTACACACGCACCCCAATCTGAATCACAGAAGACAACCAGTTTTTGATTGTCAGTTGATGGTAGAAATAGCCAAAGACCAAGATTGCTTTTAATGTACCTGATAACTCTCATAGTAGCATCTAGGTGTGACTGTTTGGGAGCATGAATGAACTGACTCAGAACCTGTACCAAAAATGCTATATCAGGTCTAGTCATGGTCAAATATAATAGTCTTACCACTATTCTTTGATAACCACTTTTGTCTTCAAGCAACATGTCACCAGACAAGTTCTCATTGTTGAACATCTTATCAAACTCTGTGGAGGTAATCTTGTGATTGAATTTCAGTGGAGTGAGTGCTGGTTTTCTTCATAATAGACCAATCTTAGATAGCAGCTCAAGTGCATATTTCCTCTAACACATGTGGATATTTCCACTTCAACTCCCCTGAGTCCTTCATCTTAAACATGTTCTGCAAGTCCTTTCTAGACTTCCAATCAAGTTTAGATTATTTCCAGTCACAAGCAAATCATCAACAGACAAGCACAATCACCAAATATGCTCCCTTCTTGTGTGTGAACAAAGAATAGTCATAGTGTGACTGTACAAATCCTAGATCTTTTAATGCTTTTGTTAGCTTTAAGTTCCATTGTCTAGGAGCTTGTTTGAGACCATACAAGGACTTATTTAACTTGCATACCTCCTGATACTCCCCCTGGATTGAAAAGCCATTAGGAATCTGCATATAAACTTCTTCACATAAATCTCCCTACAAAAATGCATTATGAACATCCATTTGAAACACAAACCAATGAGAAGCAGCTGCAAAAGACACTATAGACCTCACTGTAACAATTTTAGCTACAGGTGAGAATGTTTCAGTGTAGTCTAACCCTTCTTGTTGGTTGTAGCCTTTGGCAACCAGCCTTGCTTTATATCTTTCCACCTCTCATGTGGACTTGTACTTGACCTTGAACACCCACTTGCAGCCTATAGGAACTTTGTCTGGAGGAAGATATACTATTGTCCAAGTATTATTGCTCTCAAGAGCTGAAATTTTAGACTTCATGACAGCCACCCATAGTGGATCAAAACTAGCTTCAGCATAGGTCTTGGGTTCTACAATTGCTGAATAAGCAGCTAAAGAAGACATGTAGGTAGAAGTGAGCTGGTCATATATCACATAGTTGGACAATGGATATAGGCAAAAGGATTTATGTTGAACAACATAATCTTCCATTCATATATGAGGCCTTGACTCCCTTGAGGATCTTCTAAGTTGTATTGGCTAAGAGAAGGATCCCCAGCAGGAGATGATGAGAAGGACTGAGAAGCATCATTGGAGGTGAAGTTTGAAGGAGAATGCAATGGAACCGATACAGTAGAAGAATCAGGAGGATCAGGTTCAACCAGTTGCACCACAGAGAATATAGGAGACAGACCAGTGTTATGTGCTTGAAGGGAAAGATGTCTTCTTAAAAGACAATGTATTTTCCTACAAAGAACTCCTTGGAGGTTAAATCATAGAGATAATACCCTTTCTGAGTTGTGGAATACACAAGATTGACTTCTAGAATTGCTCTTGGAATAAACTTATCACCCCTCTTGATAGTGGTAGCATAGCATAGGTAACCAAATACTTTGAGATGTTGTAGTGAAGGAGCTCTGTTGAACATCTTCTGGAAAGGTGACCGACCTTTCAGTAATACAGTAGTCAATCTGTTGAGTAGGTATACAGTTGTGGATACACATTCTCCCCAAAATCTTAAGGGTACAAATGCCTGAAATCTTAATGCTCTTGCTATATCCAGAATATATCTATGTCTCCTCTCTACAACACCATTTTGTTGTGGTGTGTATACACAAGAACTTTGGTGTACAGTTCCACACTCCTTAAGAAAATTGTTCACCTGATCACTGAAGAATTCTGAACCATTATCTGTTCTGAGATAATTTATTCCACAACCAAATTGAGTTCTGACATATATTAGGAAGTTCCTTAGCACTACAACAGGCTATGCTTTAGTAGGCATTAGGAAGAGCCATGTATATCTAGAGAAATAATCTACTAGAGTAAAAAAAATACCTCTTACCATCATGTGTGGGAACCTTATAAGGACCCCATACATCAGCATGCACAATATCAAAAGGCTTAGCAGAACATGTAGTACTTAGAGGAAAGGGTAGTCTTGCTTGTTTAGCAATAGGACATACAGAGCATATGTGATTATCCAAAGGAGAGTTACACAAGCTTTCAATGTTCCTCAACACTTTTAAAGGGGCATGTCCTAGTTTTCTATGCCAAAGAGACAAATCAACAACCTTAGTTCTATTTTTGGAACTAACTTCACTTATTGAACTGGAAATGGTATTTACAGATGACTGATTGATGACATTCTTATTCCCAGAGAGTTGTTGTGAGTTTGAATGTGCTCTGTTCCTTAGAATGTATAGTTCATCCTCTTCTCTACCAATCCCTATCACCTTCTCACTTGAGAGTTCCTGAAACACACAGAAATCAAGAAAGAATGTTGCACAACACTGCAATTCCTTGATGATCTTTGATACTGATAATAGATTGTATTTGAATTCAGGTATATATAATACTTCTCCAATTGTCTTGTCCTGAAATATATGAGATTCTCCTGTCTTAGTGATAGTCACTTTCTCTCCAGTAGGTAGATGTACCTTATTTTTACTCATTTGAGACATTTCTTGAATTTGTGAAGCAAACCTAACTGATGCACCATGTTATTTGTAGCCCCTACTATCCAGTTATGGTTTCCTAGACTAGACATTAGGGCAATCGGAATACCTGTTGTTCCCACTTGAGCTGTATTAGCCATAGGTTCTTTTTCTTTTCCCTTGCTCAGCATTTGTAGAATTTGATTATATTGTTCTGAAGTGAAGAAATGAACTGGAACTGGTGGTGTATTAGAAGTAGGTGTTGGTTGTTGTTGTTGAGATGATCCTTGAGCCTCAAATCCCTGATTTCCTGCACCACACACATTGTTAGCATAAGTGATTGGAGTGCCTCCCTTCCTCCTGCATTTGAAATCAGCTGGATATCCATGCAGCTTGTAGCAGTTGTCCCTTGTGTGACCTTTAAACTTGCAGCAATCACACTGAAGTGCAGACCTTCCAGAACTGTAGTTAGTCTTAGCTTTGTAATTGATATTATCACCACCAGAATTGTTGCTATTGTTATTTCCTATGTTGCTTAGTAGAGCAGTTGTATCATTGCCATAAACACTAATGCTAGCATTAATTCCACCACTGCAATTTCTCCTTTGACTTTCTACATTTACTATCATAGCATATGCTTGGTTTATGTTTGGTAAAGGTCGTGTCATAAGAATTTGATCCCTGGCAATTGATAATGTTCTGCATGTTTGACAGACTCTAGACATCCACATGAAGGAGGAGGATCTAGTGTCTCATACTCATCCCACAACTCCCTAAGCTTCAAAAAATACACAGAAACATATGATATGCCTTGGGCTAGTGCAACAATTTCTTTGTGCAGATAACATGCTCTAGAGGCATTCAATTTATCAAACCTCTCTTTGAGGTCTTCCTACACCTTATGAGCATCAGATGCATAAATCACAGTACTAATTAGACTAGGAGATACTGTGTGCATTATGCAGGCTAAAACAATGGCGTTACATTTGTCCTAAAGTTCATGGAAGGCAGGATCATACAATTCTCTTCTACAAGTTCCTAAAACAAAACCTAGTTTGTTTTACCATGCAACACAATTTTCATTGACCGGCTCCAAATTGAGTAATTTTCAGAACCTTGAAGTTGAATTAAGATAAGAACAGAACCTTGAGTATCTTAAGGATGAATATAGAGGGGATGATTGTGATGTACCAGATCTGGAGAAAGTAGTGCTTGAGCCTGAGTTGTAGTAGCCATAAGAGTCGAGGTTCCATCATTGATTGCCATTGTAAATGGTATAAACTGTATCGAACCTCACTAATTGAGATGATTTAGATCACAAATCGCTCAATATTAGCAGAACTTGACGTCAATCAGATAAATCCTAATTTTAGGGAATTTTCTAGAAAACTGATAGAGAAATAGAGTAAGGGAAGCTATTAACCAACTATCGTCTTCTCCTGAAGATGATGACCTAATCGATCTAGCCTTGAAGCTCTGATACCATGTTGAGATGGTCAGCCATGGAAGAAGAAGAAGAAGAAGAAAGTCGGTGAAGAAGAAGTAGAAGCTTCATTCTCCATATTAGAAATGAAATGTACTAACTAATTCTGAGGCTGTTGTACAGATATAACTAACTTCTATTTGTACTACTAACTACTTAATCTACCCTTTTATCTACTAGCTTCATCTAATTACAATGTATTAACTTAACTACTAGACCCCGCAACTGTTTCTTCTACAACTACTGCTGATCGGACCCATAATCGGAAGCCTCTAACGAAACATGACCACTCCGTCGAACCTCGCTTTCACTCGACGGGATGAACCGATGGCAATGAGAGGTGATTAATGGTGGTTTCGAGCTGATTCCGGGAGTGGTTTTAGCTTGTTTTTGGAGTGAGTTTCAGTTGATTTTTGTTGGTTTCGGGGCTGAGATTCGGACTATTTTGGAGCAGTTTGGTGGCTGGGTTTGCAGCTAATTCAAATGTACTTTTCGGTCCTATTCAGAGCAGATTTTCATGGCTGTAAAATGGAACTTTAGAGCTGGGTTACATGGCTATGGACGGAGGATTTGTGAGCTGCTTTTGGATGGCTTTCATGGCTCAACAACTGTTGATTTTTGGGTGGTTTAATGGTGACGTTTTGGTGGTGTTACAGTTATGTTTTGAGGTACTTTTGAAGCTAAAAAAAGATGGGACGTACTGGGTGCTCTACGGTGAACCTATGGTGTGGCTAAGGTGCTTTCTTAAAAAGAAGGGCTTGGTTATACGGTGGAAGAAAAAGCTTTTTAGTGGCTACAAGGCGCTAGTTTTTTTAGAGGAAGATCCAATTCTCCTCTATTCTCTCTTAGAAAGTTACCGGTTGCGCAGCTTTGGACCTAGAGCTCTAGGTTTTTTCTCTCCTCTTTTATAGACCATGCAGGCGTCTTGGTCTCCAAGAAAATTAGGATAGACGAGTGAGTGAGCCGAATCCAGAAATTTTAAGCCCCTATGTGAGTATTACGTGGAAATAAAGAGTGCTATGTGTGGGAAATCACGTGACAATGCACGAGTGAAAAGCCAAAAGAATTAGGAATACACTACGTGTGACTATTATGAGAAAATACCGTGCATGTCCATTAAGGAGTAACATGGTGAATTTTGTCATAAGGGATTAGAGGAAATCATTTAGGAAGAAGACAAAAGAGGAAGTGCATGTTAACTTTCATAGTTATATTTTTTAGTTTTCTTTTTGAAAAGGGAAACAATACAAAAAATAAAATAGAAATACCACTCCTACTAAATCAAACTAGCAAGATACTAATACTTACTCAATATCACTTATTAACCTTTAAATTAAATATTAAACTAGACTAGATGAAAAAATATCTTTTTGAAACTTTTTTCATTCTTCTGTAAGAATAAAAATTACTAGTCTAAAAATAACATTTGTTTTTGTATTTTTCAATTTTTATATATAAAACTTATAAAAAGGTGAAATAAAAGTTAAAACATCAAGATTAAACTTAAAATTATTGAAATACTAAATGGTGGTGAAAATTAAAATATGGTAAAAAATTATGTGCTCACAGAGACCACTTGTATGCTTTGTCTTTTGCCACCCAGAGTTGGTTCTTGATCGATGCAAACTACTATTGTGTTCCCTCCTTTTTTGAAGCCAGCAGGTCCATCCTGCCTGTCACGACCCAAAATCCACTATAGGTCGTGATAACGCCTAACACCCCTGCCAGGCAAGCCAGCGTTTATTGATCCACTTAATTACTCATTTTTATTGCTTTTGAAATCATAATTTCCATTAATAAAATAATATAAAATAGAATTTACAGGGTGAAACAATGATAATTACGTGAACTACCATACTAAACATCCACTAGGAACCCCCAAGTTCCGGTGTCACAAGTGCATGAGTATCAACTAGGAAGTATGATAACATATAACACATGTCTAGAATACAAATTAGACAGTATAATGTGAATAACTCTGATGGGACTCTGTATGTTGCGGATTCATACATGCAGCTCACTGTAAGTCCCCACAATAGCCGCGCCTTTGCGCCCACAAGACCACTAGACATATATGTACCTGCACAAAATGTGTAGCAAGTGCAGCATGAGTACGTAAACCAAAACATACCCAGTAAATATCTAGTCTAACCTCGAAAAAGTAGTGACGAGCGGTCGATTTTGACACTTTCTAGGGGCTAACAGTAAAGTACCGAAATTATAATTTAAGCATGGATTATATAAATACAGTTGAAAACTCAATAACAAGAAATACATAAAAATTTCTTTCACTAATGGTAAATCCCACATTAATTTTCATCATTTAACAAATTAATCTCTCAAGCCAATGAAACAATATCAATTACAATTGAGCTTCAAGATTTTTTTTACGCACGAATCATGCGAGGCCGTACGACCCCATCCAACATACAAATATATAAACTATGCACTTCCGAGGGTCGAACAACACGAACAACAGATGCATCTATTAACCTGCCGAGGCGAACAGCCAACTCCCATGAGAGTAGTGGAATTTACCTCGCTCGCGGAATATACTTGCGACGCGAATGACATAGACTTCTCAAAGTTATCGTAATATTCCTCAATTCTTTCCAAAAATAAGAAATTCAAACTGAAAACTTTCAAATCTTAAAATCCTCAATCTCAGCTCTATTCAAGGCAAATAATAAGCATAATCAAATAACGTTGTCAACAAGGCATGGTGTAAACCTAAGACTACCCGGACATAATCATAATTAGTAGCTACGCACGGACTCTCGTCATCTCGTACGTACGTAGCCCCCACAATTAGTAGCAAACAATAATTTAAATAACCTATGGGGAAAATTTCCTCTTACAAGGTTAGATAGGAGACTCACCGGGTACGCGTTGGTTTACTTACTCATGCCGCACTTGCTTCACATTTTGTGCAGGTACATATATGTTTAATGGTCTTGCGGGATCAGAGGAGCGGCTGTTGCGGGGACTTATGGTGAGCTGCATTTCATGTAAGAATATGAAGCATACAGAGTCTCCATCGGAGTTATTTACATTCTTCTGTCTATTTTGTATTCTAGACAAGTGTTGTATGTTATCATATTTCCTAGTTGATGCTCATGCACTTGTGACACCGGGTCTTGGGGATTCCTACTGGATGTTTAGTATGGTAGTTCACGTAATTATCATGGTTTCACCCTGTAAATTCTATTTTATTTTATTTAATAGATGGAAATTATGATTTCAAAAGTAATAAAAATGAGTAATTAAGTGGATCAATCAACGTTGGCTTGCCTAACGGCGACGTTATATGCCATCATGGCTTATAGTGGATTTGGGTCGTGACAGGTTGGTATCAGAGCGTTAGGTTCACTTAGGTCTCACAAGTCATGAGCAAGTCTAGTTGAGTCTTGTGGATCGGTACAGAGATGTTTGTACTTATCCCCGAGAGGCTACAAAGCTGTTAGGAGCACTTCCCTTCTTGATTCCTAATCGTGCAATTTGATTCCTTTTAGGCTTATGGTTTCACTTCCTTCCTACTCATTCTTATACGATGTTGAGCGCTCGTGTCGATTGAGCGTCGAGGAGTTTCAGTGGTACTACAGACGTGGGGTAGGATGTTTCTCCCTGCGCATTCGAGCAAGTTATTATCGTCTTCTTGCGGAAGGAAGTTTTGTCATTTCAGCTTAGTAGATGTATCTCTGATGGATTTGAGGCTATGCACAGGTAGCTATAATGTTCATGAGTTGTTATCTCATAGTATTGATGTAATGGCGGGGTGTTCGTTTATCTGCCGACGCACTGAAAACTTGAAAGGAGGTTTATCTCAATGCATTATTCAGAGGTTCGACATTTAATCCCAGCGGAGGAAAGACAAACGGACTATAGATGTCCAGGTTTGGTTGACAAAGTGGCGAGACTTGGTATTTTCGGGTGTGGTGGAATACTCAATTGTGATGTAGTGTCGTTGTCTTTGTTGAATGCATTAAAGTTCGGTGTTATGGTCTTCTTCGATTGCCTTGGGGCAGGGCATTGTGAAATGCTGCGTGAGAAGCGGTTGTCAGAGATAGTAGTGTGTAGCAGTTTCAGGATAGATCAGTGTTTCTAATGTTGATGG
Source organism: Nicotiana undulata (assembly GCA_005239495.1). Lineage (NCBI taxonomy): Eukaryota > Viridiplantae > Streptophyta > Magnoliopsida > Solanales > Solanaceae > Nicotiana > Nicotiana undulata. The sequence continues at coordinate 68,649 of ML278862.1, forward strand.
CTCGAGAAAAATGATCTTCTAGGAGGCTTAGAGTTGGTAGCAATTTATCAGATCAGGTGCTACAACAATGGATTCTGCTTTGAGGCAGTATTTGGGCAGCGAAAGATGAGGAAGAACATGACGAAAGATGTCTTGCAGTGATTGAATTGATGGTAGGTCAAGTATGGAAAGCAGAGGTTGAGAAGTTGCTTAAAGGAGAGGGTTTAACCAAATTGGGAGAGTGGAAAAGTAGCATATGGATTCTATGGTAGGATAGCCACATGCCTTGAGGAAAGTTTAGAGCAATTTGGGAATCATGATGGACAATGACTAGGGCCACGGATTTTATTTGGATGCAACATGACTTCGAGTTTGGAATGCATTGTTGGACTTTCAGTTGATGTCGATGGGAAAGAAGGAATCTTGGTGGGTCCCAGGGTTATGTGATTGTAGCTTCAAGCTAAGTGGGGGAGCCCCACCGTCTATGATTGGATCATGTAGTTGTCTGCTTGTGCACTTTAGGATTATCATTGTATTGGTAGGTTATTATGACTAAAGACAGAACACATCAGTGGTAATTCGAGCAAAGGATTTGAGGAATGTGTGATATATTTGGGCTTTATCAATTCATGTGCAGGTTTTAGGAAGACTCAAAGTTTATGCTTCTTGTGGATGTAATGTACAAGGAAAAGAATTTAGTTGGTTGCTTGTTTGAGAAGGTGTTCATGTGCTAACAGAGCGTCCGAGTTGGTTATATTCAAGAGCGAGTCGGAGTGGGTGGCTCTCAACAATGGTCCTAGTGGGTTCAAGAATTTAAGCGCAATGCCTAAGGATTTCGGGTCAGTAATGTGGTTAGGGTTCGAGTTTTTGTAGTAGGTTGTGAATGGGACTTGGAGAGTTCTATGTTATCACCGGGTATGAGGTGCAGTATTGGAGGAAAGGAAGAAATAGCTTTGGATTCACGGAATGTATTGCAGAATGGGTGTACCAGTTGGAGATGACATTGTACTCACGAGGAAGACATGAGATGGTTCGTGGGTACTAAGATAAGAGGGTCTCGTGAAGTGGGTCACTCGGGAGGATTGTTGTTGAGTTTTGTTATGATTCTTGAATGGAGTTACTATTATCTCTAAGGCAAGTCAAGAGTGAACTGAAAGAAGTCGGCTCGGTTGGTAATGGTTGAATCAGCATGATGGTGGCAATGATCAGTTCCTTCGGTGTGTGAAGTTATACATATAGTTTGTGGTTGTACACTTGGGCATGAGAGCCACAACAACTTGGTTGATTTGGGAGGTATTTGATTCGAATGGCTTTGTTGAGTAAATGGATTCCGAAAGAACTATGGCGGTTTAGATAACGACTTGAGGCAGTTGTGTGTTGCATTGGTTCTTCTGAAATGAGCTAAGTGAAAGGTTTCTAGCCAATGAAGTGTTTATTCCATTAGTGGTTCAAGGGTTATGGTGAATACGTGTATTATCGCGTAGCGGCATGATGGGTGCGGTGAGCGGCATGCGAACTAGAGGTTGAAAGTCAAGGTCGCGTATGACACTACTCGTCTCCCCAGGATTTGTATTGTGCACTTGGCCTGCTCGTGGTTGATATTCGTTATTTCACAAGTATAAGCGTTATAGCTTGATGTGTATTTTCTCCTTAACTGTTATATGTGGATCGGGTGGCACGCTGCCAAAGGTATATTGTGCAGATTAGGTGGTACGCCGCCATGGGTATGTTGTTTAGATCGGTTGCATGCCGCAACGGTATTATGTCTGGATCGGGTTGCAAGATTCAACAATGAGATCTTGAGTATGGTTCCCTATATCTATCCTTGTGCATTTGTTTCTCATTATCTGAGGAAGGTTCATAACACCTTTTTGGTTTTTTTAATAGTTACATGGGCTGGATAGTTCTTTTCTAGAGTTCATTCTTCCTTATGTATCATTTTCAGGTTGTATTTTGTTGGCGCATTGATGGCGTCATATGAAATCTTAGATAGCAATTGTGGTGGCTCATTGCCGGAGCAACTTGTACTAAATGAGACAAGATTTTGGACATGGGATCAGTGCGATCAAAAATTATGTAGGGTATGTTAAAGAACAAATATCGTGATTCAGTTCAGATTAAGGTAATGGTTCGTGTCAGGAGGAGAGATTCCAGGATATGTTGATTTGGCAAGTGGTTATGAGTTTCAACACTTCTCGTCCGTCGAGGCAGTATTGAAGGATTGAAAACCGGGCTTATATGTGTTATAAGGTATGCTTTGGCCGCTGGGTCAGTGAAATTTCAGTTGTTGTGCTTGGAGGAGGTTGCCTTAGGCAAATGAGTCATGAAGTGCATTGTATGATGTCAGAATGGGTGCATGATTATGTGTGGATTCAGCGTGTGGAGAATAGTACGGTGTCCATACGTTATAATTAACTCTTGTAATGAAATTTGGAGTCAGAATTTGATTCTAAGGCTTATTGGCTAGGAAAAAAGGAAGACCTTCAGTCCGACTCGAGCTAATGCGCCCAACTAGGTTGTGGCGGCACAGGTAGGTGCACATGGTGTAGAACAATAATTTTGGATAACTAGGGAGCAGTTCCTAGCACGTCCGAGGACGAACATATGTTTAAGTGGGGGAGAATGTAACGACCTGACCGATCGTTTTGAGATCCAGTGTGTCATTCAGCTGTTTGAGCCCTTGAGTAGCTTTACTTCAGGTATTATGACTTGCACGTGTGGTCGAAATTGAATTTCAAGAAGTTTAGTGTTGATTCAGATGGAAAATTCTCATTTCACAAGAAAGTTTGACTTTTGAGTAAACAACCTCGGAATTGGGATTTGAAGGTTCCAATAGGTTCGTATGATGATTGTGGACTTGGGCGTATGCCCAGATCGGGTTTTGGATGACTCGTGAGCGTTACAACGCTTATTGTGGAAAGTTGGCATTTTGGAAGAATTTCATGAATTTGGATTGAAGTGTATTTAATGTTATCGATGTCCGTTTGGGATTCAGAGCCTGAGATTAGTTCCGTATGGTGATTTTGGACATATGAGTGTGTTCGGATATTTATTTGGAAGTCCGTAGTTGATTTTGGCTTGAATTGACGTAAGTTGGAAATGGAAGGTTTGGATGTTTGACCGGGAGTTGAATTTTTTATATCGGGATCAAAATCCGATTCTGGAAATCAGAATAGGTCCATTATGTCATTTATGACTTGTGTGCAAAATTTGAGGTCAATAGGACTTGATAGGTTTCGACATCGAATGTAGAAGTTGAAATTTCTTAGTTTCGTTAGGCTTGAATTGTGGTGCAATCCGTGTTTTAGAGTTATTTGATAAGATTTGAGGGGCACGACTAAGTTTGTATGATATTTTGGACTTGTTGGTAAATTTGTTTGGGGTCTCGGGGGCCTCGGGTGTGTTTGGGGTATGTTTCGGGTGTTATCGGATCATTTTGGGCTACTTTAGACGTTGGTTTTCTTATGTCTGGTGTTTTTCTTCGCATTCGCGAGGAGACTCTCGCATTTGCAAAAAAAGGATTTTGCTGTTGGGACTTTGTTCTTTGCGTTCGCGAAGCGAATTCCGCATTGGCGAAGAAGGAATTCCTGTTGTCCTTCGTCCGAATTTGGAAGCTTATATCTCGCAATCTATAAGGAATTTGGAGATGATCCAAAAATGAAAGTTGTAGGAATTTGAGTTTAAGTTTCAGAAAATTAAACCATTTGGCATTTGGAATTGTGTAAATAAAGTTATGGTTGGTATACTACAGGCTGTCCGTGAAGAAGTTTGGAAATCGCGAAGAAGAAATTTGTGTTGCATAGGGCTGACGTTGGAAGCTTATATCTCGAAATCTGTAAGGAATTGGGAGATGACCAAAACATGAAAGTTGTAGATCTTGTTGTCTGATTTTCATAAAGTTAAATCATTTGTCATTTAAAATTTTGTACAAAAGGTTATGGCCATTATACTAGAGGCTGTCTGAGAAGAGTTTGAAAATAGCTTTTGAGAATTTTGTTCATCGCAAACGCGATGGGAGGCTCGCGAAAGCAAAGAAGGAAGTCGAGGAAGAGTTATAAGTCATTTATTTCGGACCTTTGAGACATTATTTTGTATGTTTATTTGGGAGCCTCAGGACTTAGCGATTTTGGAGAGGAATTTCATGACAAAACTTGGGGTAAGCATTCTTGACTCACATGTGATTATATTTTGTGGATTAAATTTCATTTTCGGCGTTAGATTATTGATTTTTCAAGAAGAAATCAGAATTTTTTTTTATAATTTCATAAAACGAATTTTCGAGTTTTGAATACCTATTCGGAGTCGGATTTGAATGAAATTAGTATGGTTGAACTCGTAATTGAATGGGTTGTCGGATTTTGTAAGTTTCGTCGGGTTTCAAAACTTGGGCCCCACTGCCAATTTCTCGAGCGGGAGTTGGAAATTTGTATTTAAATTATTAAATTTCAAGCATTGGAGTATATATTTTTTTATTAATTTGCACGTTGTTTGACTAGTTTCGGATTGAACGACACCAAGTTGGGCTTTAGAGTGAAATTGTGACCGGAAAGTGGGATTTAAGACGAGGTAAGTCTCTTGTCTAACCTAGTAAGAGGGAATTTAGGCCATATGTGATTTAAATTATTGTTTGCTACTAATTGCGGGGGGCTACATACGTATGAGGTGACGAGAGTCCGTACGTAACTACTAATTATGCTTATATCCAGGTAGTCTTAGGTTTACACCATGCCTCTTGACACCTTTATTTGATTATGATTATTATTTGCCTTGAATAGAGCTGAGATTGAGGATTTCAAGATTTAAAAGTTTTCAGTTTGAATTTCTTATTTTTGGAAAGAATTGAGAAATATTACTATAACTCTGAGAAATCTATGTTCGCTCGCGTCGCAAGTATATTCTGCGAGCGAGGTAAAATCCACTACTCTCATGGGAGCGGGCTGTTCACCTTAGTTGCTTTATAAATGCATCTATGGTTCGTGTCGTTCGACCCTCATCAATGCACAATTTATAAATTTGTATGTTGGATCCGGTCATACGACCTCGGCATAATTCGTGCGTAAAAAAAATCTCTAAGCCTAATTACAATTGATATTGTTTCATTGGCTTGAGAGATTAATTTGTTGAATGATGGAAATTAATTTGGGATTTACTATTAGTGAAAGAATTGGTTATGTTTTTCTTGTTATTGAGTTTTCAGCTGTATTTATATAATCCATACTCAAATTATAATTTCGGTACTTTATTGTTAGCCCATAGTAAGTGTCAAAGTCGACCCCTCGTCACTACTTTTTCGAGGTTAGACTAGATACTTACTGGATACGCGTTGGTTTACGTACTCATGCTACACTTGCTGCACATTTTGTGCAGGTACATATATGTCTAGTGGTCTTGTGGGGGCAAAGGCGCGACTATTGCGGGGACTTATAGTGAGCTGCATTCCGCGTACGAATCCGCAGCATACAGAGTCCCATCAGAGTTATTTACATTCTCCTGTCTAATTTGTATTCTAGACAGGTGTTGTATGTTATCATATTTCCTAGTTGATGCTCATGCACTTGTGACACCGGGTCTTGGGGGTTCCTACAGGATGTTTAGTATGGTAGTTCACATAATTATCATTGTTTCACCATGTAAATTTTCTTTTAGATTATTTAATTAATGGAAATTATGATTTTAAAAGTAATAAAAATGAGTAATTAAGTGGGTCGATCAACGTTGTCCTGCCTGACAGCGGCGTTAGATGCCATCACGACCTATAGTGGATTTTGGGTCGTGACAATGCCTTCATATCCTCGGCCGTGGTCTTGACCTCATCCATCTCGGCCCGATGCTGGTCAATCAGATCTATCTTTTCTTGGACCTGCGAAGTTGTGTCGTTAGTCATTACAAGTAGTTTCTCGTTTTTAGCCTAAAAAATCATTACCTTCTCGACCAGTTCGGCAGGCTCCCATTTCACGAACGAGGCCTCCTTCTATGCCTTCTCCAGCCCGGCTCGGAGAATTGGGAAGTCTTTGAGGGCCTCATCTTGTTGTTCACTGAGGGACCTATACATGTTCTTCTTCTGGACTTGCTCTTTGAACTCGAACTCGAGCTGGCTGATTTCCATTAGAGACTGAAGGAAGCTTTCATGGTGGAGCACCAAAGTCAGAAAAATAACAAGGTCGTTAGAACATGCTGAAACTAAGCAAAACTCGCAAAGGATATAAAAAATTAGACGCTTTACCCGATTCAGTGCCTATTGCGCCTCGTTGAAGAGGCTCAATGTGCCTACTTTGTTCATATTCGCCTGGTCCTCCTCGGTTACTGGATAATAAATATAGCTGACCATACCCACTGGGGCGGACAACGCCCGGGCGTCCGCTGGGATTGTAAGAACGACTATTCTTGTACAATTGGGATCTACACTCGGGGTAAGGAATTGCCTCACTAGCTTCGGGCTCGAGCTTAACTCACTCACCCCCGATGACACGTCCTTTTTTGGGACCTCCAGGTGACCAAACCCGAAATAGTAATCCAACGCGTTCATGTCAATGCCATTGAAGAACATGTTGACGGCATCATCTGCGCCCCGTGCCGGCTCGTTTGATTTTTCTTTATTGGATTGAGCCTCTTTGAGCATGACTATGTATGGGATGACGTTTCCGTGATGTTAATGACACCGGCTACCTCCTTCAGGGTAGGAGCAACTTCTCTAGAGGTCATAGCCTCCGATTCTCCTTCTAGTTCCCGAGCTAGAGGGTAATCGAACTCGCGACCCTTCCCTGGTCGTCGCTTACTCTCTCCTCGTCGATGGTCGACCAATGAGCAATGAACTCAATATCGTCATCCTCAGGATAATCCCTGATCCGGAAGAGGGAATCAGGATCCGGTACACTAGCTTTGGTGTTCTTTTTGTTGAATTTCCGGCCTACGACAACAACTCTCTTCTTCTTCACCCTAGCGTCTGGGGAGCCAAAAGACTTCCTCCTTTTCTTTTTCTCCTCCTTTGCGGCAGCTCTGGGTTGTCCTCAAGTGAAGGGTTCAGCAAGCCAGGACGGGGCCTCGTCCTCATCCAATGGCTGAAGCTCGATGGTCTTGGGAAAACCCGTGAAAGGGAAAAGGACTTACCAAATATAAAAGTTGAGTACATAAATGTAATTACTGGGGCCTCCCACTTGCCCCTCGAGAGTTTGCGCCATTCGCGCTCGAAGTAAAACATTTGTTTGAAAATCCCTTAAATCCACTCCTTGAAGTGGAGGATTGCATTAGGAACCTCGACAACCGCTGCAAAATGGTAGAGGCATTCGATTAGAAAAAGAGCAGAAGGAAATAACAAGCACTTAAGAAAGAGAAGACTTACGAGATGAGTTCCACTTTTTCAGAGAATGGTAGAAATTCGGGGGGAATGAGGTCGTCGATTTTCATCCGAACGAACCTCCCATGCCAACCTCGATCTTGATCTTCATTGATGCTCGAGAATTGAGCTTTACTTACTCGACAAACGAGCTTTATCAGCCCCCATCGGAAGATTCGGGGACTGTAGAGACGAAGCAAGTGGTCGAGGGTAAACTGAGGTGCTTCAGTGTTGTTTAAGAAGTGACGGGGGAGAATTACAATCCTCCAAAAGGACGGGTGAATCTGGCCAAGGCAGACCTCGTACCTTTTGTAAAAGCTGAGGATTATAGGGTCCACCGAACGAGCGTGAAGGGGTAAGTATAAACACTTAAATACCCCTTCCACTTGAGTGGTGATGTTCTCATTGGACCCAGGAACAACCACCTCCTTACACTCCCAATTGCAGTCCACCCGGACTGTGGGGAGTATATCTTCGGTGATGGAGGATATATTCCTCCATACCCCTTGCCTTAAAAGGAGGCTCCGAGACAACCTTAGGAACGGATACCTCGATATCCACAACCGGGTTGGAAGTTGAAGGGGTTGTTTGCCAAGGCACGAATTTGGAAGTTTTTACCATCGGATTTTGTAAAATACGAAGATTTGAAGAAAAATATGATGGTTTGAAGTTGGGGATGAAGAAATGATGATCTGATTTGAAGATTTAAAGATGAGGATGAAAATATCAAGATCTGATTTGAAGGTTTAAATATTTGAAGATGAAGATATGAAGACCTGGAAAGCAACGTATGAAGGTTTGAAGAGTTTAGAGTTAAGTGGAGAATTCGAAGGCAAATCAAACAACTTTGAAATCGAAAAGTAGAAAAGTGAAAAGGGTCCGAGTTTTTATAAAGGAAAATGGTAATCAACACGTGACATTTTGCATTCGAGGACAGTCAACTGGTGGCTGACACGTGTTCGAAGTCTGAACGACGCGATTGATAGGACGTTTCGCTGACCCGACAACCTAGTTGTAACATACGATGAAAGGAACCGAGGTTAATTCATCACTTCCCGTAGCTTCGATAGACTTACTCTCTGAAAAATGAGGGGACTATCTGTGCACGGGTAAAATCGGGGGCAAAACTTCCCCCGATTCCCCGGTGAGATAACAAAGGGGATGGCCGGATTGACATGATTATAATCGAGTCGGGAACCCCTTGTATCAAGCCCCGGGAATAATGAACGATGTATTGGAGATTGGGCACGGTAATGGACGTATCCCGGACCAAGTATGGCTCTGTACCTCGGGAGATACGGTGAACAGTTATGCATGACGGATAGGGGGCCGTGATATTCGCCCTCAACCAGATTTAACGGTGCGAATCCCGCTCGGTGTTTATTATAGATCAATAATTACTGGGAAAACATGATTTTTACCCTTTTCAGACTTGTACTGGGGTTGAAATTCTCCTACTATATAAAGGAAATTTTTTTCTATGATCACTGACATTGTAACACGTATTTCAATACAATAAAAGTCTACATCAATTAAAGCTTGGTATGAGTTGGCGGGTAAGGCTATGATCCAAATATAGATCAACTTGACCCAACCCATCTCATCCCAAGTTACTTTTGGGCTAGTCAATGACATGTCAATTTATTGACTCAGCTCATCTTGACCCCTAAAATCAGCCCAACCCGCTTATTTGACACCCGTAATAGATATGATGTGAATAACAAATAAAGCATAAATTCAAGAAATCTTTTTACTGAAATTCTAAAACTTACATAGTTAATAATGGAGAGAGGTTTCTCTTTCACAAACCCAAAGAATCTCTATAAAGTTTGACACTCTGAAAAAGGCACAAGACTATTACAGAATCGACTTATAGACAAAGAACTGGGATTACAAAGGAAGCTAGGAAAGGGAGAGGATTTGCTAAAGGACGACTTGAGACACTTTCGTGTGTTTAACTATCAACTATTGATAGCGTCGTTGGACTTCAAATTCAGACTTGAAACATGAATGAGTCAAAATCAATCTTTAGAATACTTAAGCAAAGATAATACTAAGGGAAGAGAAATCACCGTTAGCCGAGATGGTCCAAGAAGCAGGAAAGTAAGAGTCAACGAGAGCCGTATTCGAAATATAACAAGGGTCGAGGTCGAGGTCGAGTGTCGTTGATAGAGCTGTAACGACTAATTTTCGAGATAGGATATTAAAGAGAATATTCTAGTGCATATTCTCTGCACATGTACTATTAGAGTTTCTTAGGAACATGTCCCATATAAATAGTAAAAAGAGACAATGAAAGGGGCATGCAATATGCATTTATAAAGAACACACTTTGACCTAATGATTCGACTCTCTCTCTTGTTAAGATACAAACACCACCTTTTAACTAAGGACCTGTTTGACCATATATTTTGTTAAGTATTTACCAAATATTTTTTGGCAAATACATGTTTGTTCATAAATTTTCATATTTTAGCAAATTTTCAAGTCCCAAAATCCAAAACCAACTCAAGAGTTGGTTTTGGCCCATAATATTACAATTACATTTTTTTTAAAATTGCTCCAAACTTTTGCATTTTATAAAAGAGCTCACCATTTATTATTTTGTAATAATGTTGCTTCGTAATAATTTATTATAAAAATGATAATTTTGTACAAATTTATCTATGTTCAGGACTATGGTTTGTGATAATGATAATGAATGTTATTGATGTACTGTTGGGTATTTGTGATAGTTTTTAGAACTTGTGAGTATAAGTCATGTTTTATGTTTGTTCAAACAAAAAAGAAGTGAATATGTTCTGAAAATTGATATTCAAACACATTTTCATCTTCAAACCAAACTTCACTCAAATCAGATTTTTCAAAACAAATTTGGGAATCTATGGCAAAACGCTAGCTAAGATTCTTGTCCATGCTTTTCTATCATATCTGAGAATAACTCGAATGTTCATGGATTTGTCTTCCATTCATCATTGTCATGGTATTCATTGTTATTGCATGCTACTTTATTGCTCTTGTTTTCTAGAACAGTTATTACATGTTATTACCATTGTTCGACCAAACCCATCTAATATTTATTGCATCTTTGAAAACCTCATCTAAGGATATTATTGCTAATTAAGATTAACCCTTAATTATATAAATTTAATTAAACCAAGATCCGTATTTTTTTGGTCAAACAAAAGATACAAAACTCTATTATCTATATTTGAATTTCAAATTATATACCTAAGACAAGAAGAAGAAATTCGTTTTATTTTCCTAATTTCACGAATAAGACTTTAAGCGCACCTGAGCGCCTTTGCCCATAGAGAATACTGGGGACGAAAGTCTCTAAAAGAGTTATCCTCAACTTTAGTTTTGATTCTTTCTACAATTAGATCTTCTATCACCAAAGAAAGCGCCATTATTATCTTATTTACTTTGATTCCGACAAACTAACTACTGTTTTGNGAGCGTCGAGCACAGCTTTCGTGTCACCAGAAATCCTTTTTCGTTTATTGGGAGACTCTTTTTAGCTTGCCGGGTACACATTTGGCGCCATCGTCACATTGTTTTGAAGAACAAATTAGTCTTATTTTTGTTCGCTATATGCATTGTTGTCTTTATTTTATGCCGTCTTTAAGTTTTGTCCTCCTTACCGTTGTTTCATTTATGTCTCTTCATTGTTTTCGTGTGTTTAAGTTGTGCAAAGCCACTGAATCGAGCTGACATATTTTTCTCCCTTTCTCTATATTAAGTAAATAAGACGTGCAGCTAAGTATCAGTCTAAGATTTATTTTTAATGTTTTATTTTGAAACAAGAGGTCTTAAGTTAAAAGTTCCATGACAATTTCTATTCATTCAGGCAATAAATAGGGAGAAATTCAAAATTAGTCAGATTTACAAGTGGTCATTAAAAAATAGTGACATTTTCAAAAGTAATCGAAATTTAATCATTTTTTATGTAAAGATAAATCTGAACGAAAACAATGTTTAAAATCCGGAAAATACTCCAGCATAATATACTGGACCAGTATAATATACTAGAACTCCAGTATATTATACTGGAGTTCCAGCAAAGTATACCGGTCCAGCATAATATGCTGAACGTTCATACACAGGTGCTCGAATCTCTAGTATATTATGCTGGAACTTTCCGCGTGTTGGATTTCCAGCATAATATGCTGAACGTTCATACACAGGTGCTCGAATCTCTAGTATATTATGCTGGAACTTTCCGCGTGTTGGATTTCCAGCATAATATGCTGAAAGTTCATACACAGATGCACTGAACTCCAGTATATTATGCTGGATCGGTCTCTGTTGAAGTAAAAATAGTGGTTATTTTTCAATGACTTGACAAATACTGGCTATTTTTGAATGACCAGTGCGAAAACTGGCTAGCCCGTGCTATTTTTACCAATAAATATGTTGACTGGGTTGAGAATCAGTGATGGGCTGAAATCCAATCTAGACCCACATGGGTTACTAGTATGCCGGCCCAATTATAAACTAGGGCTTCTGTTCTCTTAAACCCTAATTTGCATACATCATATAGCATTTCTTCAACCCAGCCGAGCAAGCTCGAGAGAGGGAGAGAGAGAGAGAGAGAGGAAGAGAGAAAGACGGCGAAATGGGTCGTGTGATCAGAGCACAACGTAAGGGAGCAGGGTCAGTCTTCAAGTCCCATACCCACCACCGTAAAGGCCCTGCCCGATTTCGTTCCCTCGACTTCGGCGAACGGAACGGCTACCTCAAGGGTGTCATAACGGAGGTTATTCATGACCCAGGTAGGGGTGCTCCGTTGGCACGTGTCACTTTCCGTCACCCGTTCCGTTACAAGCACCAGAAGGAACTGTTCGTGGCTGCTGAGGGTATGTACACTGGCCAGTTCGTTTACTGTGGGAAGAAGGCTACACTCATGGTTGGGAATGTTCTCCCACTCAGATCTATCCCTGAAGGAGCTGTCGTTTGCAATGTGGAACACAAAGTAGGTGACCGTGGTGTTTTTGCCAGGTGCTCTGGTGATTATGCTATTGTCATTAGTCACAACCCCGATAACGGAACCACTAGGTATATATTAATCGCTCTTTTTCTTAATATATTGTTTTTAGTTAATATTAGCACTTAAATCAGTGACAAGTGCTTATAATGCTTTACTTGGCTATGTGAGGGCTTTGTAATCTGGTGCTTATATATAGTATGCCTTTCGACATGATTTTTTTGGCACCATTATGTTATAATGGTCGATTTGTTGGGCGGATATATTAGGAACCTACAAGAAAAACAACCTACGCAGAATAAATAGCAGTATGTTTTAATCCTAATTGATCTGATTTGTTGTGCATTTCTTGGTTGACAGCAGTATGTTTTATTCGCAATTGATATGCGCATACCTTGAACCTTGTAACTGAAGACTCTTAGTTGGTAGTCTGTACCTTTGCATTTGTTGAAGGAAGGTTGTTTGTGCCAGAAATTTCCACTTAAGAGTGAAAACTTGCTGTCAAAAAGAGTGAAACTTTGTTGTCTATAATGTCATTCCTGCCAACTAATATCTGTTATTTTAGAGTCCCTGTGATATTTTAGGGAGGCACATTTGATCAGATGTGTTTACACTATTATCAAAATTATGAACACAGTACTATGTTTCATCTTTTTATGAACTGACAGTGCAGGTTTGTCCAGGTTACAACACTAGATTTTTTTAACTGTTTGGGTTGAACTGTGTGAAATACATTCGACTTTCCTTGTAAAATGTTATTGCCATTAAATCTGTAATGTGTGATTTTTAGTTTGCGTATTCTTGTGACACTGTTGTCACACCCTCAACTAGTATGTTCAGATGTTTGTTGAAATTTATTTGACTCAGTTTTACTTTTGACACAGGATTAAGCTGCCATCAGGATCCAAGAAGATTGTGCCGAGTGGGTGTCGTGCCATGATTGGTCAAGTAGCTGGAGGAGGACGTACTGAGAAACCAATGCTTAAGGCCGGTAACGCATACCACAAGTACAGGGTAAAGAGGAACTGCTGGCCCAAGGTTCGTGGTGTTGCCATGAACCCTGTGGAGCATCCTCATGGTGGTGGTAACCATCAACATATTGGTCATGCTAGTACTGTCCGTCGTGATGCACCACCTGGCCAAAAGGTCGGTCTTATTGCTGCAAGGAGGACTGGTCGTCTTCGTGGTCAAGCTGCTGCTACAGCTGCCAAGGCTGACAAAGCTTAAAAAGTTTACCTTGTTACTGTTTTTTCCTACTTGTTTCCTGATCAAGACTTTTTATTTAACTATTTGATGCTGAAATTATACTAAATTTTGCTGTGATGTTGAGTAGCAAATTTGTTTAGATATCCATATTTGGACAAGTTTGCCATTTACCGTTTTGCTTTCTTTAGCTCCCTACTGTTTCCTTGGTTTCATCGTTTGTGTGATACTTCTTTACTGCTGCTTCTAGTTATTTCTGCATTTATAAAGGTCCCAGCTGTTCATTCAAGTAGTTAGATAGGTTTGTCTCGGGCAATTTCTCTGATAAAATTTGGATAAGTGAAACATCAGTTATTTTGAAAGTGGATTGTTCTATACCTGCCAGTTTGGGAAATGATATTTTGACTTTGTAACGCATTTGTATAACAACTTATATGGCTGGTGTGGTATATGGTAAGATTTAGCAAACCCATGCAGACGATTCTATCCTGGGTTTAGTGGCAGGTAACCCAAGAAACTCACAAAATGCCCTCAACAGAGAGTAATTTTCTCTGTTTTTCATGCATTGGTTACTACTAACATTTCTAGCGGCTTGAACTATTGACTTACTGGAGAAGTGAAAGGAGAGGTTGATATATTTTGAACAAGTAGCTTGGAACCAAATGATTTCTACGGCTTAAAGGAGAACTTGGTGAAGTTGGTTTAATCTCGGTGTTCATATTAGTCACTCGAAGCTATTTCCAACTTCACAAATGTGCAAGGGATCAATTCAATTACTCAAACTTCTATATGTGCCAGACTGCCAGACTTGTATACGCCTTGTATAATCCCCCTTGACTTAATAAACACATTACCTTTACCAAAAATAATCCAATTACAGGGGCATATGGGTACTATATATGGTATAATAACTTGGAGAAAACCTGAAATACAACAATGCCCTCTATTTTGGGCATCTAAAATGCTTGGTTCCTCCACTATCTACTAGGAGTCGAGGATAGTGACACCACCTTTAGTCAGAACATGTAATGATAAGTTGCTTTAGTGCTTTTAAATGCATGAATTTACCATGTGTTAGCTATGTTGTTTTACTCAAAAGGGATATGGAAATTCCAATTCACCTACAGATGTCAGGCAATAAGTTTTAAATATGGAGAAGCTCATTGCGATTTTGGAAATGGCTTCCATCTTACAAGGAAAGATTTATGAATCATGGCACTGGGTTGTGTATACTAAACTTCTATTCATTTTTTGGAAGTCAAGTCATTTAGGGAATGCTTATTATGAACTAGAGCAAACAGGAGTTGAATTTCTCTCATAGATAAAACTTACTTGGACATGATATGTTTGCATTTTCTTTTCAATTAGCTTAGTTCTATTAAACCATATTAAGCATGAGTTTCCACTGGAAGCTTTATTCCTTTACAAAGAAAAACTCGTTACTTTACAGTGGGGGTATATCAGTAGTCATTTAGGCTTTTGCCGCTCTTGGTTAAGCACACTGATCTTTTCCTTGTGCGTACAAGATCCATTTTGATAGGGAGAGCCGGGTCAAAGATTTTGAGTTCCAATAATTTGCCTCTATTTGCAAATATCTATGGAGAAGCAGGACACGGAAGTTTTTAGATTTAATGCTGTCTCTTTCAAAATTCTATGGTTGGTCATCGAATTTAATGTTTTCAATACCATACCTAGATATATTTCAATCCTTTTTCATGTGTGTATTTAGATGTTGTTGAACTTGTATACGGTCGAAGTCGAACTCGACTACAACTTGGTAGATTTGGCTTAGAACGTTGCGGCTATGGACTGGAGACTGACCTCGAGTCTCACCGAGCTAGAACGTGAGGTCGGAAGACCTGCCTTCGAGGAACGTTGAGTCCGGTATTGACCTTAGCCTCGAGCGAGCTCGGAAATAACAAACGGGAGACTGAAATATCCGCGACCGGGCGGATGTTACGGCAGGAATCTCGGCACACATCGGCAAGGAACCGGCAATTAGTAAATCAATTGATTTTTACCTTTTATAAAAATGTACCCTAGAGTAGGACTCTTCTACTATATAAAAGGGGGTCTGATAGTTCATTTAACGCATTGTAACACGCATCCCAAAGCAATATACTGTTATTTTCCAGTTCTTATTATCTCATCATTCTGTTCCGGCATCGATTAAAGTATTTTTGACTCGAGGGTGACCAACCTTTAGGGCCAAGATTCTTCAACTTGTGTGGTTTGCATTTACTTTTTTCTCATTAATTTAAATATTAATCTGATTTCTCATATTGTATCAAATTAGATCACGTATCCTTAAAATCATGCATAAATTCAATTGTTATCTGATTTTGAGAGTAAACAGTTTGGCGCCCACCGTGGGGCTAAGGATAATAGAGGTTCTCTGATACAAATCTCCATGACACACACTACTTTACACTTGCTCTTTGAAGTGTCTGTGATTCCAGGCAAAAATACAAAAAATGTCAAACTCTCAATCAACACCCTTACACGTTGACAACGAGTCCGGTCACCAAGGTGAAAAGAACAACATAGCGCCCGGTAACAAGGTACCACCTGCTGATCCCGTTGGGATTCCGATCTCAGATCCGATTGAAGCTAATTCACACGTGGCTATCGACGCAAACTTTCCTACCGACCCCGAAAATAACATTCGTGGTGGAGCTCGATCGGCAACTCGAAACACGCAAAACGTTGAAGGAGACGGAATTAGTCTACGAGAGTTCTTCGAAATGCTGTAGGCTCAACAGACGACGATAAATCAGTTACAGAACCAAAGCTGTGCACCAATCAGGGTTGAGCCCGATCCGCCCCAGGAAGTCACCATGCGGTCGTAGAAAGGTCGAACGAACACGAATCGAGGGATAACCCCGAGATCATAAAGATGCTCGAGGAGCTGACAAAATGGATAAAATCAAGGGAGAAGAAAATCGAGGCTAACAACAAAAAGGTGGAAACCTACAATTCCAGGGTAGACCAAATCCTAGAAGCACCTCCGATATTGAAGGGCCTGGATTCCACGAAGTTCGTGCAAAAACCTTTTCCCCCGAGCGCTGCTACGAAGCCGATCCCCAAGAAGTTCTGTATGCCCGAAATACCCAAGTATAACGGAACAACCGATCCAAACGAGCATGTAACCTCTTATACATGTGCTATAAGAGGGAACAACTTGGAGGAAAACGAGATCGAGTATGTTCTGTTGAAAAAATTTAGGGAGACCCTGTCAAAGGGAGCTATGATATAGTATCACAACTTACCTCCTAATTTTACTGACTCATTTGCTATGCTTGCTAACTCTTTCGTGAAAGCACACACATGTGCCATCAAGGTCGAGACTAGGAAGTCGGACCTTTTCAAAGTCAAACAGAAAGATAACGAGATGCATAGAGAGTTCATGTCCCAGTTTCAAATGGAACAAATGGATATGTCGACAGTCACTAATGATTGGGTTGTTCAAGCTTTCACTCAGGGACTCAATATTCGAAGCCTGTTGGCTTCACAACAGTTGAAGCAGAACTTGATAGAATACCCGACCGTTACATGGACCGACTTACATTACCAGTATCAATAAAAAATTAGAGTCGAAGATGATCAACTCGGGGCCCCTTCGAGGGTTTTCTATCCCGCCAGAACCCTCGACAGAGTCAAGAGAGACATCGATCGTGAACTGAGGCCACACTGAGATCGGTATCAGCCATATAATGGAGATCGAAGTAGCACGAGTTCAGGCGAAACTCCATGAGAAATGAAAGGAGAAATGACAAAGGTCAAAGCAACCGGGGACTCATGACAAAAAATGGCTTAGACAAGTCCATCGGGCCTAAAGAAGCACCAAGGCTATCAGAATATAACTTTAATGTCGATGCTGCTGCCATTGTATCGGCTATCGGGCGCATAAAAGATACCAATTGGCCTCGACCTCTATAGTCTGATCTGACCCAAAAGGATCCTAACCAGATGTGCGAATATCACGACTCTCACAGTCATAAGACGGAAGATTGTCGACAACCGAGAGATGAAGTAGCCCGTCTATTCAACAATGGGCACCTTTGAGCAATCACTCTCTCACTCGGGGACTGCCGTCCGAAAACAAACTCGGATGGTCCAATCTACTAAACCTCGGGGACATAAAACATATTAGGCAACCCTCGAATTTAAAAGGCCACGACCGCCTCCACTCGGGGACTGTTATCTTCGGCAAGCCCGGATAACTCGGAAAGCAAGACCACTGGACGACACCTGAACTAAAAGGCTATGACCATATTAAAACGGCTCGGAGATGTCCGAGACTCATAACAAAAACAAGGCCTTCAAAAAGAATTTTTTTCATAACTAGTTCTAAATGCTACCCTCGACAAACTATAATCTAAATTACTTACTTTGGGACAAAGTTTCCGATAACACCGAAACCCTAAGATGCCTTAAAATAGAATGATGTAAATCCAAGGTTTGTTTAAACCTTCGAACATAGCCTAATTGTTTCATGCTAAGGCATTTCGATCTTTGTGAATACAAATAATAAGCAAAGGAAAAAATTTGAAAGTTGTGAAAGGGAAAGAAAGCCTTATATATTTATCCAAAATTCTTTTTACAAGGACCAAATGGCCTTGATACAAAATTCTACAACGGCCAAAACGGCCTAAAAAACAAAAGACAAAAACGTCTAAAAGGATCCTAAGTGGCCTAGTCGACACGGGGGGCCGTGTCATCGCATTCGGGGTCTCCGCCATCTTTGAACTCACCGGAATCTTCAGACCCCTCAGAATCTTCCTCCTCAGTATAAGACAAATTATTATCCTTGGGTTTGGATACCTTGGCATTCTCGATTTCAGCCAACAGGTCAAAACCTCGAGCTTGAACTCCCTCGAGGGCCTCCCTTCAGGATTGCCACTTCATATGCTCCACCATATTTCTCACTTGGTCCTGAGCTTCCTTGGAATTGACCTTGTGCTGGACCACTCTCTTATCAACCTCGGCCTTGACCACATCAATCTCTGACTTGCCCGCCTCAAGTTCCTTGGGCAGATTTTCCTGGCCGGAGACCGCCGAGCTCAGTTGAGACTGGATCTCCTCGATCTTTTTGGCCCGTACCAAGGCCTTTTCCTTTGCAGCGCGGAGCTGGACCTCAGTGGAAGCTAGTTTTTTCCGGCCAGTCTCCTTTTCTGAGGCCAGGCGGTCCATGTTTATCTTCCATTCTTCGGCCTCAGCTTTCACTATATCCACCTCCGCCTGGAGCTTCTCGATATAGTCAAGTTTCTTTTGAACCTGAGGGTTCAAGTCGTTAGCCGCTATGTCTGAATCATCATCACTAACTTTAAATACTCAACTTACCTGCTCGACCAGGTTGGCACTTCCGAGCTGCTTCTAGCTCGACTTGGAGTTTCTCATTGAGAAGCTTGTAAGCATCCCTCTCTTAGTAAGCTCTCGAGTCTCGACCTCGTCTTGATTTAAATCTTCTCTATATCGAAGAAAAGTTTCATGATGAAGCACCGAGGTCTGCAAACACAAAGAGAAATGTTACGATTGTTTACGACTTAAATCTAAGTACATAATAAATAGGCATTCGAAGTTACCCGATTTAACACATGTTGAGCTTCGTTGAACAGTCATGGCGCTTCCACCTCGTCCATCTTGTCCTGGTCATCTTTGGTCAGAAAGCATCGAAGATAGTTGGCAACCCCCACGGGGCGGAGAGAACTCGGGCATCCTCCGGGATAGACATAATTATAGACCACTTCCAGTCAGGATATGCACTTGGAGTTGGGAACCGGTCCACTAATATCGGACTTGAAGAAGACCCGCTAGCTCCCGAATACGCTACCTTCTTTGGTATGGGGTAAGTCACCCAACCCGGTGACGTTCTCCGAGGTGGTAGAATCTAAGCCATCGAAGAAGTTACTGAAAAAATATGCCGCCCCTTGAGGCCCCTTATTTGAGCGTCCTTTCAGCAATGGGCCTCTTTGATCATGGTCGGTAAATGAAGGCAACCCGGAGAGATCTATCACCCCAAGTGCATACTTCGGGGCACTTTCCTCTGCTCGAGAAGTATCGGCCGTGGTCTCCTTGTCGACCTCCCCAACTCGGGGAAAAATGGCCTTGTCCCTCCCTGGTTCGGAGGCCTCGGCCATTGCCTTTTCATTGGCCACCCTGGTTTGAGGCAACTCGGTACCGATTCTCACGCGGGTCATCAGCTCGGAAGATTCTTCTTCGTATTCTTCAGACTCGTCACTCAGTCAATTGAGTGAGTCCGATAGGACCTCCCGGGTGCTGGTACTTTCTTGGATTTGCGCACCAACCTCCTTTTTGGTTTTTTCTTCTCCAAGTTCAGCGAATTAGTAGCCCTCTTTATTTTCTTCTATTTATCTTGCCTCGGAGCAGATGATTCGGGGAGGATGTCTTCATCACCGGACAGAGGCCTTAGTTCAACATCTTTGAGAAGACGTGCAAAGGAATAAAAAATGAGAACGAGCGCAACAAGGAAACTAAGTGTTATTCACTCAACGGAGGAATCTCACCGTGGGAACGGTCCTCCCACCGGCCCTTCAAAAATTTGCGCCACGCTTGCTTGGAATAGGGTTTCTGCGACACGATTCCCTCGACCCATTCCTTGAGTTGAGGAACTGCATCCGGGATCCGAACAAGTGCAAAACATTGATAAGAATGGAGGAAAAGGAAAGCGATAAAAAAATCTTAAGGGCAAGGGTATACTACGTTTCATGTTTCATTTCTCACGAAATGGCATGTCCTCGGCTGGGATTAAATCCGCCTCTTCACTCGAACGAATCGGCCCAATCAGCCTCGGTCCCGATCCTCGTCTATGCTCGAGAATGGGGCCTTACTAGACCGACGAGAAAGTTTTATTAATCCCCCTCGATAGAGTCGTGGCTTCACAGACGTATGAGGTGATCAATGGTGAAGGGACACCCCTTGATTTTGTTTACGAAGAAGCGGAGGAAAATTACTATCCTCCAGAAAGAGGGATGAATTTGACCGAGGGTCACCTCGTACCTCTTACAGAAGGCGATGATGACCGGGTCCAAGGGGCCCAATGTGAAGTGATAAGTGTGAACACTTAAAAAACCCTCCATGTGGGTAGTAATTTCTTAGTCAGGCGTAGGCACCACCAAGTGAATACTAACCCAATTGCAATCCTCGTTGACCTTGGAGAGGAAGCTGTCGGTGACCGAGCATAGATATCTCGAGACCGGCTCGCACCGACCCGGTACCGAGGAGGTTTTCTCGACCTTGAAATCAACACATGTCGAGCACCCCGTAGGAACAAACATCTTCAAAGGGGGCTCCGATGTCGTTTCCTCAGTAGCAGCAGACGGGACATTTTCCTCTTCAGCCGGTCGCGAGGCAGATGGAGTTTCTTTTTGGGACGGACTGTGAGGTCTTCGCCATTTCCTTGGAAAATTAATGAAAAAGAGGAAGTTAAAAGAATATGCTTGATGATTTGGGATAAAGAACATAAGTTCTTATAAAGGGATTTTAGAGTAATTAGAAAATTGATGTTGGAAGTATTGAAATTTCTAAGGTACAAGGGCAGAAGGTTTGGAAGTAAAGTTTGAATGAGCTAACGAGGGGGCAATTATTGTTTCTCGGCGGCTGTTCATATCTAGGAGTGGCCGACCAGCAACGGATCAGAAGTTCATGTCGTTTCTCGTCGTCTACCCTCCGAAAAATGAGGGGACTATCTGTATACGGTCGAAGTCGAGCTCAACTACAACTTGGTAGATTTGGCTTAGAACGTGGCGACCATGAACTGGAGATTGACCTCGAGTCTCACCGAGCTATAACCTGAGGTCCGAAGACCTGCCTTCGAGGAACGTTGAGTTTGGTATTGACCTTAGCCTCGAGCGAGCTCGGAAATAACAAAAGGGAGACCGATATATTCGCGACCGGGCGGATATTACAACAGGAATCTCGGCGCACATTGGCAAGGAACCGACAATTAGCAAATCAAGAGATTTTTACCTTTTATAGAAATGTACCTAGAGTAGGACTCCTGTACTATATAAAAGGGGGGGGGGTCTGATTATTCATTTAACACATTGTAACACACATCCCAAAGCAATATACTGCTATTTTCTAGTTCTTATTATCTCATCATTCTGTTCCGGCATCGATTAAAGTATTTTTGACTCAAGGGTGACCAATCTTCAGGGCCAAGATTGTTCAACTTGTGTGGTTTGCATTTACTTTTTAATCATTAATTTCAATATTAATATGATTTTTTCATTTTGTTTCAAGTGAGATCACGTATCTTTAAAATCATGTATAAATTCAATTGTTATCCGATTTTTAAGGTAAACAGAACTAAGTGATCTTTAATCCGTATTACAACTACTGGTCACAGGTGGCTAAATATCGATGAACCATTTTTTTCTGAATGAATTAAGAAGAATGTCCCTTTTCAAAACAAAAAGAAAATGTATGAAGTAGAATGTGCCTTAATTTTCAAGTAACTTGATGTGTGCCGCTGAGAGTAACTAGTCACGGTAGCTGATTTCAAGCTAATCGTTTCTGGATTTTATTTAATGGAAACAAGTGTTATTTCTCGATTTCACCCATGTGGCTCCTGTAACAGGTATCCTTGTGACCTTGTCTCAAGCATGGTGTGTTATAGTGATTGATAGGTACGGGTGTTTGTAAATTACTTAATTTGTTATTTGAGTAGTACTTCTTTTGTAGTAAACCAAGTACTGCATTCAATTACCCAACCAAAAATAAAATAAAAAATAACCAAGTACTAAATGTTGGAATCCTTCTTGATACTCAATAATATCATTTCATAGGTTTAACAAGTGCGTAGCAACGTGCTAAAAACAACAATAAAAGAAGCGTGTCAAAAGGAAGGGTGGGGATACATTTGCTTGCTGTATATAGCGCATCTAAGGAAATTTAGTGCACCTTAGAATTGTTGTTGACTTTAAAATAATAAGCATATATTAGTTTCTAGGTGGTTGTTAGGAACTTAGGATAATTTCTGTTGGCTATTAATTAAATTTATTTATTTTAAGTATCGATCATAATTATATTAATGCTTATATTAGCGTACCAGACCACTTTTTATTATATTTTGATAAGCGACCCGAAATACTTTGGGTACCAGACCACTTTTTATTATGGATCATATCTATTTTTAGAAGTCCCGGAGTAATCAATTGACATTCTTGGATAACATCCAAACATATCTATTTTTGATGTAGCCAACAACGTGGATATCCACTCTCTAAGAGTACTTGCTTTGGTAATGTCTGAATTGTTAATCAATTGAGAGGAGTTGCTTGTCTCGTTCCTCCATTATAAATTACCTTCCAGTTTTATCTTTTCTCGACAAGAATTTTCACTTTTAACATACACTAGCCTTTTTAGAATAACGGGAATCCTTTGTTGTCAAGTCATGTTGGAATTTTAGGTATCCAAATATCCTTATGGTTGGAGCATATGATGTTTACATTGAGTATGCAAGGGTACTCAAAATGGTTTATAGAGGTCTTATATCATTAAATCTGTTGCCTTGAAGTGAGCTAGATATAGGGTACTATAATTTTCTTTAGGTGACTTAATGCTAGTGTCTAAATGTTCAACTCTTGGAAACAATAAGTTAAACACAATACATATGGATAACTAAGCGGATACAAATAGAAGTTGATAAATGACAAGAATGGGATGGGAGACAAAGGACAATAACCACCAACTACCTTTTGGGTCCCCTGTTATAACTCTGGATAGTTTTATCGTAGTGCTGGCAATCTCGGCACGAAACAGAGAGAGATGCAGAGCGAAACAGGGCCAGCTTTAAATACAAGCTTAATCTGAATTTCTTAACTCTGTTACCCCATAAAAAATGAAGTTCCTTCTGGAACTATTTGCCTGCTGTGGTTGTTCTTCACGTTTGCCCCCAGCAGAGGACATTGGACCTCTTGTTCCTGGCCCCGCCCCGCCTACTAACCGTAAGAACAGACGGCGGAGGAGAGGGAGAGTTGCGCCACCGAGGTGTGGTGGTTCCGTCGCTGATTGGAGGCCGTCCCTTTCGGCCATTTCCGAAGACAACGCTCTGCCACCGAGGAATGTAAAGAGAAAAGTCTCAACTGCTTCTGCACCGGTCGCTCAACCCCGTCATCATCGTTGCGACGACACCAGGTAAATCTGTTCAACTTTATAAACATCTCGTCTAAAAGCTTAATAAATACTTTTATTTATTTATTACAACTATATCTTGAACATGAAAAAAATATCTTTCTACTTATAATATATTATTACGAAAACTTAAACCAGCTCTAATTTTAATTATACGACCATCTCATTTGAAAATTTAAAACTTAAAGATATAACGCTTATATTTATTTAGTATAATCGACGTTTTGCTTCTTCGTCCGTCCTTTTTTTCTTTATGTTTCGTTTACGATCTTTTTCGCAGTTTGTTTTTCCCCCCTCTGAACTCTGAAGTAATAGTCTATGCTTAGGAAATACATACAAGAGTTGGTAGAAAAACAATTTATTGCAGTAATTTCTATAAATTTTCTGAAAGGAAAGCGATGATGCAGTGAATGAAAACTTTGTGTAAACTTAATATCGAAGTGAAACAACTAATAAAGGAAATGAATCTGACAAAATAAGAAAATGTTGTTATGCAAAAGACTTAGCTAGTTGGTGCAACAACAAATTCTGTGTGGTATTTCAAGTTATCTTCTCCTAAATGGGTTCAACATGGCATGTGAGACCACTAAAGGGGAGATAACAATACTGGTGAACACCGCCGGGACCATTCAAGAAACAAAGTTCTACATGATCGAAGGGGCCACCACTCTTCAATGGCCATTACTACTCTTGGTGGAAGAACAGGATGAAGGATCACTTAATTGGTAAGACTATGAACAATGGGACATAGTTACTGATGGTTCTTCATCATCTCACGAGTCCGTACATATAAAGAACGCTAAAATCGGAGTTCGTTTGACTCCTCAAATCGACCCCTAAATGTCTCATAAATTTCAAGCCCTAATTTCCCCTTTTTCTACTGATTTTCCATAAATTTACACTGATTTTAAGGTCTTAAATCACCTACAATTGAGTTATTAAGTCCAAAAAGCTTACCTCAATGATGCACCAACGTTTCCCTCTTCAAAATCCCTCAAAAATCTCAAACACCTAAAACCAATCCGTCAACCATCCGAAACACACTCGAGGCCTGCGGGACCTCAACCAAAGATACCCACAAGTCACATACCAACATACGAACTTAGTCAAACCTTTCTGCTTTCATAGGTTAGTCACAAACTAACAAATTTCTTTTTCTCTTACGTACTAATACTTGTGCAGGAGAGTTCCCGTTTCAGCGTTGCCGCCAGCTTTCCCCCCAACTCCTTTCTTATTTTAATTTGGGCTGCTCAACCTATCCTTTAATTTCCTCTGTAACCTTTGGGGCTCTTTTAGTTTACATTTATGCTTATCTCTCTCTTTTCCTGTTAATTTCCATTTGTCTTCCCCCTTTTTTCCTTCTATTTTTCTTGAATTACGACGAGAATAAAATTAATTATTTGCGGATAATCCACTAAAACTACTGATGAGTTACCGTAAACCATCAAATGCAATTGAGTTGCGGAATATTAATTAAGTATATCAGTTTAGTCTAATCAACTTCCATCTTGAATCCATGCAGTAGCCCATTAGTAGAAAAATGGTTGTTGAAACTAAAAAATGACAACAATTTTTTACTTTTTTATATATATAGCTTTTGGTAGTATGATTCAAATGTTCGACATCAAATAACACGGGAAAACGGCTATTTTAACACTCAAAAACAAAGTGATACAGTATGTACAAGTCTAAGAAATTTCATTAGTTAACTTTGACAAAATATCATCTCAAAAATCCCTCATCGTTGTTATACATGGATAGAGCTACTCCACGACATTGCTGAAGCAAATACATTTAAGAAAAAGTATTTATTAAATGGATTAGGATAATATTCCTATAAAAAAAATATGAGCAGAGCATGACAACTTGTTTGGATGATCGTTACCCATTGTATTGTATCGTATTGTTACTTTAAATACGATATTTGTTTTAGTTGTTATTTAAATTTTATTGTATCGTATCGTTAAATACGTCGTTACGTAAAGACGAAATGTGCCACTTTATATAACGACCAATTTGGTGTGGTTGCGTCGTTATCTTATCTTTTTATCTCATCTCACCCTTCACTATTATTAAATAACTTTTTTATCATTTACTCTACCTTTTTATATATTAAATTTATTTCGTATCAAATTTATTCTTCATATATTGCTGGTGCATGATATCATGAAACAACGACAAACGATACAATCTATCCAAACATTATATTAATCAAATGATACAACACAATACAATATGATACATTATGAAACGACGTGAAACAACCTCCAAAAAAGCCGTAAAGAAACATGTGGCATTATAATCAAATAGGTACAGAACAATTAAAGGATTAACTTTGTCAAAGCTAATTCGAGTCTTTCAACTCCTCGAATCACTATTTCAATTGCCGATTTTGTTTTTATTTCGCACCGAGTGTTCGGTACTTATATTGGGGCTCGACTAAATCTGGATACACGCTGAAAAGATCCACATCGGAGGTAACAAAAGCGACTTTATACCCAGGAACTCGAACCCAAGACCTCTGGCTAAGGATGAAGGAGAACGTACCACTCCACCACAACCCTTGTATGTTAACATGTCCATCTATACATATTGGTTCAGACCAACGTCCTGAAAAGATGGCAAAAACAGTCCTTAATATCTTATGTTCAAATAAACTAAATAAATAAAGGAATGACAACATTAACTGTAAACATAAACCAGAAAAGTTGAGTTAGTTCTTTGTTTCTGCTGTTACAAAACAAGCCCTTATTTTTCCCTATGGTTTGCAAAAAGTTCATTTTTGCATTTTTTTCACTAACAAAGCCATTAGAAAAATATTTATAAAAAAAATGGAAAAGGCCCAAAATTACCCCTCAAATTTGTGAAAGATTTACTTTTGCCCTAAATATACTCCATCCGGTCCAAAATAACTGATTTTTTGGTATTTTTTTGTGGTCCAAAATAAGTGATTTTTTCAGATTTCAAGAATGAATTAATTTTTTTTTTCCTACATTGTCCTTGGAGTAAATAGTGTTGGAATATGTATTAGGAGTGTTTATGTGAGATAGTAAATGTTAATATGATCAATTTCATTGCTAATTAATGTTAAAAGGTGGATTTCTTAATCTGTGTGAAAACATCCAAAAAAATCAGTTATTTTGAATCGGAGAGAGTATTAACTAGTTAATTTGTCCGTGCTTTGCGCGGTCATAAAAAAGATAGCGTATTTAATGTACAATTTTGTAGTTAATTTGGTCAGAGATATAATTTTTGTGTACGTGCATACAAATGTATATTTACTCTGACTCCACAACTCTCTTTGTCAACTTTATTTCATTCAAATCATAGAAGAAAGAAAAATGATTATTGTTAGTTGTTGATCATGCACTTCACTAATCCCTAAAATAGAACATACACGGTCTTTGGAACTCTTTCCACCTCGCTTGGAAAGATATGCAACAATCTTATAAAGGCTTAAACTGAAGCAACTGTGAACTTCAGAGCCTGCAAAAGGAAATATAGTTCGAGTATCCTAAATTACTAAATCAAACAAAATAAAGCACTCGTCAAGGTAAAGATCATATCACCCGCAATCTGCTTGAGAAATGAATGACCAATACACAACTTCAAGGAAATCAAAGACAACGGAAAAATAACTTGATAACATGTGCTATTATCATGTGTTTAAAAACATCAACTTATCCGTAGCCTTACTTTTAAGATTCCAAATTGGTTTGGCAGTCAAGACTTACTTGAAAATAGCTTAGGTTGCTGCGAATTTTTCTTAAAAACTCTTAATTATAGAGAAAATTAACTTCTCCCTACCCTTACAATGTTATTAGTTCTAGGAAATAAATGTTGTTGCATCTCATAAACTAATGCAAACCATCGCGTAATGTCCCAAGGATAAATGTGCCTTTAATATTGAAGCCATTGAGTGCAATTCGAGGTAACCATAGCAGGATTTTTCGACACCCTAAGCGTCTCTTTCTATACTTAGGTATAGAGGGTAATAGTGTCACGTCTTATCTGATTCCGCTGGAATATCAAAAGTAGTAAATTTATTCATTTCTTGGAGAAGATGCGATCTCTATTTCACATTCTTTCTTCCTCCACCCAAACTGTTCACCAGAAGCAGTTGTAAGATCATAAGAGCCATGAATACTTACTGTAGGCCATTCTTACTCTTACCCTTGTTCATCCACTTCAAAAAACTTGACGATTCACATCATTATACCTGCAGCTGTTGATCGTCCTGCAATTAAATAAATTATTCATCATAAATTAGCAATGTTCTTTGCCAATGAAACGGCAAGCTCCTTTTCGGAATCAAACTGTTGGTGGACTATTAGTCATGGCTATACAATGTTCAGATGTCAAATTTTAATGTTCATGTTCAATAACTAACTGAAGGACATGGGGGAAAGATCCTTGCTCTTTACTTATCTTTATAGTTCTAATTAAAAGGAAATTAGGGCTCACAACCACGTATGTTCTCTCAGTATACTTATTAGTAGAAGTAATCACATAGGACTCTTTCAATTATCATGTATTTGCAATAAAATTATCTTTTGCTTATCGATGACAAAACATAATAATGTGAGATCATCCAGTGTGATTGGAATACAACATATACCTTTTTGTAGTTCCTGTGGTTTGTTTGTCATTTCTAAAAGCGCTATAGGTAGATCCCAAGAGCTTCAGTCGCCTAAGAAATTTTCAGCATCCAAAATTAAAACCTGAAAGAGCGAAATACTTTTGTCATTGAAGTTGTGAAACAACTTAGAGTTTTCCAAAAAAAAAAAACATCACATAGTCATTCACAAAATCACCAAAATAGAGAACTCAGGAAAACTTCACTTAGTCATTCACAAAAATCACCCCAATTTTTTTTCACTTAGTCATAATCACCAAAATAAAGGGCAAAGGATTACAAAGGAGAAAGAGAATATTTCAGTGGGGATTAACTCTGCAGAATGCGTGATTTATACGTGAAGACTGCATCTCATTTTGGGGGTTATTTGTTATGTTCGTGGAGAGTTCGCACCTTCCAAGCAGCTGGTAGTCCTCCATCAGATGTATCTTTGAACATTTATGGTTTAACCTGTGGCAAATCAACAGTCCATGAAACTCTTGTTTTAAACGAACGGAGGAAGAAGACAAAAAAGGTGTTAATATACAAAACATCAGTTTTCAATTGAAGAGGAAACATTTGGGTTTCCTGAGCGTTGCATTTTCTGTGATTTTTGGGTTTTGTTTAGGGATGAGCATTGGTCGGTTCGGTGCGATTGTGAATATTATTGATTCGGCATATCGATGCTCTATATATATATATATATGCGCCTTTATTTCCTATTTTATCATGTCACAAAAATGGAAAAAAAAAATTAAAAGGCTGCTACAACTTCATTCTCGAAACTCGGCTCCAACTCTTTCTTGCTTTGTTTTTCTTCCTTCCTATTTTTTTTAATTTCTTTTCTCCTCTCTCCTCGGGAGATATTGAACAAATTCTAAAACATTGCCTTAAACATAGAGAGATTCAATTTTATCACACTAAAATTCGTAAAAATACTCCCACATTTAAGAAAAGGATATCCTTACCGGTTAAACTTTTCAGCACTTTCTTTCATATAAAACACACCAAAAGAAGGCATCATGGCCCGAAATTCAATTAGAAGAGAAAAAGAAATTAAAGTAAATTCTACCTTACCTCCTTCCCATTTTAATTAGGAAAGAGACCTCCTTAAACCCAAAAATCAACCAACAAAATAAATTAATTATGGCTGAAATCCACAAATTATTGTCAGAATTTATAGACTATTGTCTAAATTTTTAACCTAAGCATTTCTTTTAAGCATATTAAGATTATTGAAAACTTTCTCATAGCTTAGGTTGTTTGAAGTACAATATCACTGTGTAAGAGATGTAATCATAAATTCAACTAATACGATCATACATGTTATATGGTTTCTTACTGCTTTGGCTTGTAATAAAATTCCGTACAATTTGTTGGGGTGCCCTTTACCTTTCAAAAGGTGAAAGGGGTTTTATTTACCTACACTAAAAGGTCAAAAGAATAAAATAGAATCTACTCAAGAAATTATAATGAGAGCATAGGGACAAAATATTAACTTGTCTGACTCAGTTTATTCTTGCACTGTAAAATCCTATTATGGATTACATGTAACAATTCCAGGTAAATACTAAATGTTTGTGCAGAAGAATCCAACCTGTCGCATCTTTATTGCTTCTGCCTCCACCGCCATGCCATTTCTTCTGCCAACTTCATGGCTATATCAACCTTTTTTCTTTGTTGAATTCACGGTCAGTTCCATACTTTTGAATGAAATATCGATTCTTCTACAAGTTGATGTTGCCTATTTGAGCAAATTTCACCATCTAAGTAAAATTGAAGAAATGCAAAGGAAAAAAAGAAAGAAAGAAAGAAAGGGTAAAGCAAAATCTAGAGGCAGATCACAATGTGAAAAGGATGCAAATAGATCGCAAAGACTAAAAAGGAAGTGATGAATCTTCCAACACTCTAAAATGCCTAAAGCCAAATTACCAACCATTTTAGAAGAGAAATTGCTAAATCACTAATGATTCGATCATTAACATATTCAACAACAACAAAAAATACTGCATTAACATATTCAACAAAAATATTACTGCATTAACATATTCAATTATAGAACAATTAATAAAATAAAAAAGCGAGTAGACGAAAAAAGAGTAAAGGAAGCTTGGGATCCGAGGGGAATAGGAAGCAGTATAAACTAATAAACTAAACATGACTTGAACTTTGAAAGAGGAAAACTGGAGAGAATTAAATATGGTAAAGAGAGAGATTCTAGGAAAGAAATAAATAATACTCCATCCGTTCCAGTTTATGCGAATCTATTTCCTTTTTCGTCCGTTCCAAAAAGAATGACCCCTTTCTAAATTTGGAAACAATTATGGTTAACCTTATAATTTTACCTTAATGAGAAGCCTTTATAACCACACAAATACTCTGGGTCCCTTTTTGAATTGTTTAGGACCACAAATTCCAAAAATCTTCATTTTTTCTTAAACTCCGTGCCCAGTGAAACAGATTCACATAAATTGGAACGGAGGGACTAATGAGCTTGAGAAAAGTGAAACTTACAAAGGAAAAAACGGAAGAAACAGAAGGTAAAAGGGGGATTTTAGGAAAAGAAATAAATACAGTAGTAACAATGAAGAAAGTGTTATGAAATTATTATTTGTGGATGTCTATTTATTACTCCGTTATAGATAATCTTCATGAAGAAGATTATCTATTTAGTACTTTGTTGAAGTTTATTTACAAGCATATGATGCACGCAGGTTGCAAGCAACTCAATGAAATGATTTGCAACAGCTTCTTATTAAACAGGCAGGTTGCAAGCAGCTCATGCAGACAACTTACAAGCAGCTGAAGAAAAACCTCGCAGCTGCTTCCTTTGTTCTATAAATAGAGGAGCTGTCAGTTATGTACATCAGTTCGAAAGTTGAATAAGATATAAATATCTCTCTCTATACTTGTCTTTGGTTTATTTACTTCACAGTCTTTATTTTATAACACGTTATCAGCACGAGACTCTGTCATATCTAGCAAATCTTTGAAAGTATCCAAGGTATGAACTTTCTTGTTCTAAATATATGTTTATATTGTATGTTAATCACATCTTTCTAGCCAACTAATGATGTAGATGCCATTTTACTTGGATGAGATCTCGTGAAATTAGAAAAAGGAAAAAAAATTACTTAAGAAAGGATTACAAAATGGGTAACATTATTAGATTCACTTAAACTCCAGCAGAGTTTGCAAGAAATATACAATCACCGGAAGTGGTTATGTTTCGTATATCTCATTGTAACTAAGTTTTGTTAACCACCAGAAGTGATAATTAAGGCGTTCTATGGTTACAATTGAAGATAAGTTAGAGAAAATTTCTCTATATTACTTGCATGCCTCTATTTGCTCCTGAAGTAACATTATCTTAAAAGAGGTTCTAAGCCATCACACAATTTGGTGTGATTGATGCACATTCAGATAATTATGTTCCATTCCCTGAAGGATGAGAAATTTTGATAAATATTAATCCATTCCCTGAAGTGAATGTGATAATATTAATAAAGCTCGTAAATATGAACGTGCTCTTGATGTATATATATTACAATTCACCTCCAGAAGAGGTAGTATGATTGAGAGAATATATACTCAATATTTCGTATTTTAAATTTTCTCCTGAAGAAGTAACACAATTGAAATTTCCTCCTGAAGTAGGAAAATATTATGAAAGTGTGTCTTTCCGTGCTTAAACAAAATAATGAGATATTCAAAGTTATTTTTTTAAGCACATTGTCAATCACTTTAGTGAATGAAGAAATACCGCAACTCACCTCCAGAAGAGCTAGAATTACAGAGGATATAAATATTATTTTATGGCATAAAAATCATTGTCGCACGTACCTGTTGTACGTAAAACATCTTGGATAATTTTATTAAATATCATTCTAAGACAAATATATTCTTGTATAATGCTTTCTACTGCAACCACATTAATATATTATGGTTAGTTATTGAGTTCCCTGAAAGAAATAGCAACTCGTGCATCTTTCCTTAAAAGATGCAATGACTATGTGGTTACTGCATTGATACAAATTTTCAGATGTTAATGGTATTTCTCCTTGAAGGAGATATTTGTCACAAAGTTAGTGATAGAAATATTAAAATTATAAATTTAGAATTAGCTTTATATTGTTTATTTGATTATGATATTCTCTCATGATACCAGAAGTGTCTGAGCAATATTTGAGAGTACAAAATATATTTTAAAAAACTCCTGAAGAGCTAACTGTTTCTAGAAGACACATGACACCAGTAATGTTTGATAAATATTAGATTGTGGATAATAAATGAAGGCTCTAGAAGAGTTTATATGCAAATATGTCATTCATATCATATGATTATGGTCAAAACATATGTTGTAGTAAACCTGAAGTTTATTAATACAAATGGTTATCATATTGGGACTACAAATGATTGGAAGATTGAAAATCCTTATGTTTCCACAATCATAGGGGGTAAAATAATATGTATGTGAAAAGTTAAACGCCTTATTCTTCAATTTGTACTACAACATGTATCACAGTAAACCAGAAGTTTACTAATGCAAAAACAGTCACAGTAAACCAGAAGTTTTACTGAGGCAAAAATAGCTACAGTAAATCAGAAATTCGCTGATACAAAAGTAGCCACAGTAAATCAAAAGTTTACTAATGCAAAACATTATGCCATAGTAAACCAGAAGTTTACTAATGCAAAAACAGTCACAGTAAACCAGAAGTTTTACTGAGGCAAAAATAGCTACAGTAAATCAGAAATTCGCTGATACAAAAGTAGCCACAGTAAATCAAAAGTTTACTAATGCAAAACATTATGCCATAGTAAACCAGAAGTTTACTAAGAGATAACACATGCCATGATAAACTTGAAGTATTCATTTGCCATTTTTAAATGAGCTATTTGAGAATTCAGATAAGCATATATTGAAGAACTAGAAGATCCTTCAAGAATTCTCTTATGTTGTTTTGTTCTCATAATAAATTGATTATACCTCCTAAAGTTGGGACTAAGACCCTAATCTGAAATATATAAAAGGTGAATATGGGCCCATTCACCTATCATGTGAACCACTTATAGATGCATATATGAGATGGTTACACGTGCGTTTATTGTCAACTTGCAGTTTGGCATTTGAAATTGCTTTTATTAATTAAGAGCATAAATTTCAGATTATGAAATCAAGAAAGTTCATCTTGATAATGCTGGTTTATATCCAAGCTGGTTTAGCATTGAATACCTCCTATTAATGGCTAAACGATTGCTTATGAGAACAAAGCTTCATGGGTTGATCTAAGATTTTCTAAATTGCATACAACAGCACTTGTATGCATCAGACCAACAAAATATGATAAGTCCTCCCCTCATAATTGGTTTAGGATCAGAAACCAAATATTTTTACTATCTTTTGACGTGTGGTATATGATTAATTTCTCTACCACAATGCACAAACATATGTTTCCCAAAGAATATTGGTGATATATGTTAGTTTTTCTAATATTTGGGGGATGGAATAAACAACTGAAAAATATGCTATATGAATCGAATTATCATTAGTATGATCCTCACTCAGAAGATAATTCAAGTCAAATGCCAGAAGCATTTACTGATCCAAAATTGAATATCATATTTCAACTGCAAATGCTCTTATTAAAATTAAAGTCCATGATGAAGTTTACTATACGCATGAAGCGTGGTAGACCAATCGGTTCCAAAGTAACAATCCTTGAAAAGGATAGGAGCAAGTGATCAAAATGATCATAATAAGGAGGAAATGAGCTCTAGAAGATCCCACGACATAACATTTCATGAAACTCCAGAAGAAGTTCAGGTACCTGAAATAAGGAAAGTAATGAGATCTCAACAAGTTATGTCGCTTGGGAACCGATATGAAATGATCGTCGACGATATATTTGATACAATATAGTTGTAAAAGATTTTGAGGATCGGACTTGTAGTCCAGACACCTGAAGATGTCATGCCATTTAAATGTAAGTCATAACCTATATGACTCATTTGATTAATTCTATATGAAGATCCCTAAAGGATTTAAAGTGCCTGAAGCATATATTTCAAAGTCTCGAAAAATATATTCAATCAAATTACAAAGGTCTTTGTACGATTTAAATCAGTCTAGGCGCATGTGATATAATCGCCTCAGTGAATATTTGCTGAAAGAAGGTTACATAAGTGATGTTACTTGTCCATGTATTTTATAATGAAAATTCATCATAATTTGTTATACTTGTTGTTTATGTTTATGACATAAATCTTGTTGGAACTCCGGAAGAGCTCCAAAAGGCAATTGAATATCTTAAGAAAGAATTTAAAATGGAAGATCTTGGAAGACAAAACTTTGTCTTGGTCTGCAAATTGAACATTTAGCAGACGGGATCTTTATTCATCAATCTGCCTATATGGAAAGGGTCTTAAAATGCTTTTACATGGACAAAGCGCACCCATTGAGTACATTAATGGTTGTTCGATCACTTGAAGTGAATAAGGATTTGTTCCGACCTCCAGAAAAGAACGAGGAACTCCTTGGTCCCGAAGTACCCTATCTCAGTGCAATTGGTGCACTAATGTATCTTGCTAATGCTACAAGGCCTGACATAGAATTTTATGTTAGTTTATTAGCAAGATATAGTTATTCTCCTACACGGAGACATTGGAATGGGAATAAGCATATATTGCGATATTTAAAGGGAACTCTTGATATGGGTTTGTTTTATGCTAACAAAGATAGTACATATCTTGTTTGTTATGCAGATGTAAGTTATTTATCTGGTCCCCATAAAGCTCGATCTCAAACCGGGTACGTATTTACATATGGAGGTACTGTCATATCATGGCGCTCCACAGAAAAATCTATTGTTGCTACTTCTTCAAATCATGCTGAGATAATAGCTATACATGAAGCAAGTAGGGAATGCGTATGGTTGAGATCAATAATTCATTTTATTCGAGAAAAATGTGGTTTGGAATGTGAGAAAAGGCCCACAATTTTATACGAAGACAATGTTGCATGCATAGCCCAATTGAAGGGAGGATTTATAAAAGGATATAGAACGAAACACATTTCACAAAAATTATTCTATACGCATGATCTTCAGAAAAATGGTGACATTGATGTGCAACAAATCCGTTCAAGTGACAATCCGGCAGATTTGTTTACTAAATCTTTGCCAACTTCAACTTTTGAGAAGATGGTATACAATATTGGAATGCGGAGACTCAAATATTTGAAACAAGATTTTCATCAGGGGGAGTGAAATACGCGCTGCACTTTTTTTTCCTTACTAAGTTTTTTCCCATGAGGTTTTTCTTGTAAGGTTTTTAATGAGGCAACTGGAAATGCGTATTACTAATACGTGTACTCTTTTTCCTTCACTAGAATTTTTCCCACTGGGTTTTTCCTAGTCAGGTTTTAACGAGGCACATTATCTTTAATGAACATTCAAGGGGGAGTGTTATGAAACTATTATTTGTGGATGTCTATTTATTACTCCGCTATAGATAATCTTCATGAAGAAGATTATCTATTTAGTACTCTGTTGAAGTTTATCTACAAGCAGCTGATGCAGGCAGGTTGCAAGCAACTCAATGAAATGATTTGCACAACTTCTTATTAAACAAGCAGGTTGCAAGCAGCTCATGCAGACAACTTACAAGCAGCTAAAGAAAAGCCTCGCAGCTGCTTCCTTTAAAGCCTCGCAGCTGCTTCCTTTCTTCTATAAATAGAGAAGTTTTCAGTTCATTATGTACATCAGTTTGAAAGTTGAATAAGATATAAATATCTCTCTCTATACTTGTCTTCGGTTTATTTACTTCACAGTCTTTATTTTATAACAGAAAGAGATAAGTTGAGTGTATTTAATTTTATGCATATTCTTTCAACATAAAATAAGAAAAAAATCCCAAAAAATTGAGAAAAAAAGATAAATGCCATTCTTGGCCTAGGAGAGTATCAAATCAGCTTTTCAATTCGCTCATTTATATATATATATATATAGAAATAGATTTCATTAGTATTTCCCTTTTCACTAAGGGACCCATTTTGAACCTCAATTTTTTTTATTACATGTTAAAATCACAAAATGATACTTTAAAATTAATTAAAAATTCATGAAAATTCTCAATTGAAAATGGAAAAACTAAACACACGTCATAGCTAAATTAAAACAAATATAACAACAAAAAAGCTACCAGAGTAAGCAAACAAGGAATAAAGTATCTGATTTTACAAGTACTAATAAATAAACTATTAATTAAAGCAACACTTATATAAAAAAATCAAATGTATTTATTTTGGGGGTGAGTTAAACCTGAATGGGAGAGGGGACAGGGGATGATTAATGAGAGAATGTTCAAGGCAGCCCAAAAAAGAGAAAAAGATGCACAAGAAGCTGAAGAAGCGGCTTTTAGAGATGCACAACATATTTATGCAAAGATAGGGGTCACAGACTTAATCAAAATCAACCCGTGGGTGCAGGCCAGTTCAGAAACATAGTTCCCGGTTTTGGGAGACCACTTGGTGATTAATCTAGACCGGTCTACAACCAAGGTTTGTCAAGCATTCGACCACTTCCAGTTGCAGCAAACAATTTCGAATTGAAGCAATGGTTGCTTCAAACTCTGAAAAATTATTGTGTCTTCAGAGGAAATATGAACAAAGATCCAAACAATCATCTAATGGACTTCAAGGAGATCATGAACACCTTTCAATATAGTGGTGCTTCACAAGATGCAGTTTATCTAAGGGCGTTCCCCTTCACACTAAAAGATGATGCGAATTAGTGGCTTCGAAGTTTGCCCCAGGGATCAATTAGAACATAGGAGGAAATGACCAGCAAATTTCTTGATAAATATTTCTCCTCAACTAAAATGGGCAAGTTAAGAAGAGAGATCCATAATTTCTGCCAAAAATACAATGAAACTATGTTTGAAGCTTGGGAGAGGTGTAAGGAGATAGTCAGAAAGTGTCAACATAGCGATACTGAACTCTTGATGCAACTCCAGGATATTTGGGATGGGTTGACACCGGCCTCACGCAGAACGTTGAGCAATGTAGTTGGGGGTCCGTTAATGAAAAGACACTAGAGGAGATAGTCACTATTCTCGGTGAATTATCTAAAGATGCAAATCAGTGGCCCTCTGAAAGTGCTGAAAGAAGTAGGGCGAATGGTGTTCACACGATTGATGCTAACACATCTGTGCAGGAACAACTTGATGACATGGTGAAGGAGATAAGGAAGCTGACCTTAGCCTCAATACAGAATGAGACTTATGCAGCATGTGATATTTGTGGAAGAGGACACCTTACTCATGAGTGTCAAGCCTCAACTGAGGAAGTTAATGTTGTTGGAAATTATAACTTTAATGTAATGGGTCAGAGGCACTCCGGTTTTTCATTGAGTTCACCAGGAGGTACATCAAATGCATGGAAAAAAATAATGCCAGACACCAGGGACAAGGGGCGACTATTTTCCAAAATCAGTAGAGGTAGTAATTTCAGCCTCAACAACCAATTCAGTTTAGGTTACAAGATCTAATGAAGTCTCTCATTGTCAAGACAAATGAGAGATTAGATGCTCATGGTGCAGCTATCAAAGAACTTGGCACAGGGTTGTTGAATTTGGAGAAGTAAGTGGGACAAATTGCAACCATATTGTCTGAGAGGATCCCAGGTACGTTGCTAGATGATACTGAAAGGAACCCCAAAGAAATTGTACATGATGTAACTCTGAGAAGCAGGCAAGTGTTGGAAGAGCCCACTCTGGTCCAAAAAGAGAGTGTGCCTAAAAAAGAAATTGGGGAGCAGCTGAAAAATGAAGTTGATAAAAAGAATAAAGGAAAGAAGGGAGCTGACAAGAAGCAGAAGGAGGATAATTCGAGAAGAGATGAATCTAATGAAGAGAGCAAGCACATGCTTGATTTACCTTTTCCCCAAAAGCTTTATAGAGAGAAGCTGGATAAACAATTTGAGAGGTTTCTAGATCTGCTGAGTCAGGTTAATGTAAACGTGCCATTCATAGAGGTGTTCTCCCAAATTCCAGCTTATGCAAAATTCTTGAAGGAGATCCTTACAAAGAAAATGAAGGTCGAGGAGACATCAGTGGTCAAACTCACTGAGCATTGCGGTGCTATCTTGAAAAATAAACTCCCACTAAAATGTGGAGATCCAGGGAGTTTTACTATACGTTGTTCTTTAGGCTCTATTAAATTTGATAAATCTTTATGTGATTATGGTGCCTCAATTAATTTAATACCTTTGTCTATTTACAGGAAGTTGGAGAGTGAGATTGGAGAGATAAGGTTGGTACCAATATCTTTGCAGCTGGCTGACCAAACAACTCTGATACCTGAGAGGATAGTAGAAGATGTTTTAGTGCGGATAGATAAGTTTGTATTTCCCGTGGACTTTATTTTAGTAAATATGGAGGAGAATAATGAGGTCCCTCTCATTTTAGGAAGACCATTCTTAGCAACGGGTAGAGCAATATTAGACGTACATGATAGAAAACTCATGCTTAGAGTGCGGGAGGAGATTGTAACGTTTGATATGAATACGGAAACGAAGTTTAAAATGGAGAAGCCATCTGCAAGTGTTGAGTGAAAGTGAAGAGTTCGAATGAAAAAGCTGTAAAGAGTGGAAAATATAAGTGTGAGGAGTACCCCAAGAAGGTTGAGAAGAACCTGACAGTGTGGATGTGTGCAATGGTTCGGGCGCGTGGAATGGAGTCCGACTTCGACTCAGACCCCGACTAGATATTCAGGGAATTTCCTTCACCTTATATTTTTTAATTGTGTGTCATGGGGACATACCATAACTTAAAGTGTGGGGTAGGGGGTAATGGTATGTTGTATGTATATGTGTTAGTTTTGTTGTTTTAGTAGTTAGAGTTAGAATATTTTTTTTTTAAAAAACATTAAAATTTTAAATTTTTTGACTTTTTCCGGCGATGGATATCGTTAGACAGGTTTCTTGAGGGATTTAAGTGGAAAGAAAAATACCAAAAAGATTTTTTTAGTAGGTAGTGTAATAATTTCCCCTTGGTTTTTTTTTGTGCCGCGGTTCTTTTTCAAGGATTTTATTTGAACCGGGTGTAGTTACTTTTTAGTTTGTTAGGTGTAGGGAACCTTGTGCTGTGATTTGAATTGAAAGCAATATCTTTTAACTTTGTTACATATTGAGAATAGTAAGTGCTTTAGTTGTGACGTTTAGGCTCAGTTTTTGAATCTTGCATAAGCACTTTAAATTGTATGATCTTAACTTTGCGTAACTGCTTTGACTAGAGTGTCTTGATAGTCCAATCCTGAGTGAGTTATGTGCCATGTGTGTTTGAGGTTTTATGTTATTCTATGCATGGCATTCGATGTCTAGAACTTGCCCAGTGTGTTTGCAAAGTGAAATAGTAGTTTTGTTCAGTCTTGAAAGTAAATTAGGCATTTTTTTGTTGAGCCAGTTATATGCTTTAACCCACCTTATTGTTGTGTATCTTAGTTAACCTCGTTGAGCCTGTAATCATGTTTCTTTGGCAACCACATTACAAGTCTTACCCATTTGTTTGAATTGACCATCTATTTGCACCTTTTCACCTCTCGTGAGCATTTGAAATTGTTATGAACTTTGTAAAAAAGTTGAAGTATGGGGTGGTTTGTTTGGCTATTGAGTGGAACTATTGAAATAAGGAAGAAAGGTGCACTTGTTTTGAAAACTCAAGAGCCACCTGAACTGAATTAAGAAAAAAATGAAAAAAAATAATAGTTGTATTGTTGTGAAAAATACTCCTTGATAGTGATTACTTGTGATGTAATTGTGCTTAAAAAAGTGTGAGTTAATGTAAATTGATGTGAAGGTGGAGTATGGTTTGACATAAGTGTGGGGTTTTGAATGTTAAAAGTATATGTATTAAAGTGTTTAGGGAAGTGTAGTCACTCTTATATCTAAATGTGTCATACCCGTCCCGCAGCCTACATTACAACCATTTAAAGTCCTATTTGATCCTTGACTAAATGAGCTAGAATTAGTAGAGTAGTAAACTACGGACAAGCCTATCGTTCATCTTTTGTGGCATATGAATTTTGTTTCTGAGAGTGAGTGAATTATTTCTATCTTGAGTTCCTAATTGTTCTTAACTTTTATTGTGTATGGAACTACTCTCTATTGTTGTGTGAAGGCACTTGATTCATGAAGGAAAGACAATGTTGTTAACCTCTATGTTAGAATATGTGAGTAAGTTGTAAATAATGCATGGTACTTATAAGTCAAATCTTGAGGTGAAGATGTTACACTATTGTGCTTAGTCTATTTTAAATATTCTGGGTGTAATGAGTTAGGAGAGTTGATTAATTTACTGGACTGTAATTGAATTGGAGCTTTAATCGCTAGTGTCTTGCTCTAATTGTATGTTTTATGCCATGTAGGAATGATTCCGGTCTATGTAGATGTTACGGAATGAATTCAAGCTATTTTGGAGCTTTGAAGTTTGAGTAAAAGCCCATGGATTAAGTTAGGATCGTATTCGGGGATCAACGGATGATAGCGCACTTTAAGAACGAAAAGAAGAATCAACAAGCATATTTCCCGCAGTGTCCAGTAAAATGCACATAACGTTTTGCTTAGAAATTCGTTTGGGCTCCACGATATATTGTTGGAAAGCTATTTAAAAGAGATACAACTTTCATGTTTTACATTTTCCCAAATTCCCAACTAGTGCGACTCATCAGTGTCCAAATCTGTCAGAAAATAACAAACTTCAGAGATTGAGTTTTTGGGGTCTGTCAGGAAAAAGCACTAATGCTACGCACGGTGCGATGCATGAAAAGAAATAAGTTTGTAAGTTTTCCTATTTCGGCTAGGAAAAGGGAATTTCGTCTAGGTCCGTCCCTACTTGGTATAAATAATTGGACAAACGATATTTTCTGGACTTTTGACACATCCAAGACTTAAGGAGGCTAGAGAAAAGGTGGAGAAGCCAAAGCACAAGGAATTCATCATTCAACCCTCACTCAAGACAAGAGTTTGGCTCGTTTTATGCTTTTCTTTATATTTGTGATGAATTACTCCATATCTATGGAGTAGTTCTCTTTAGAGTTTGATGGATTTCGTGTATTGACACTTGTTTGTGGATAATTAACTCTAGTTTTATGTATTGAATCGTTTTGGATGCTTTAACTATTGCATCTATATTCACTTGTTCATGTAGTCGAGAGAGGCATAACTTGTGATATTGTTGTATTATATGTTGTGGTTGAAGTCATTAATTCTTCTTAGTAATCGGAAGATGCTAGTTGAATTGTTGATTAAACTTAGTAGGAGGATAATCGAGAGAGGTTCTCCTAAAGACCAATCCACTACGAATTCCTGCATATCTTCACCGAGCGTAAATTGGTTCATATCGTGAGGTTGAGACTTAATCGAGAGAGGAGTTTCTGCTAATCAATTGAACTAATAACTAAGTGAATTCGAGAGACTCACTTGAAAATTAAAAGTGGATTAACTAGAGTTAAATCCCAGACAACTATCTTGCACCTATCCAATTGACCCCTATTTTCTCCCTCTAATATCTTCTTTGCGTACTTTTGTTCAATTGTTATTAGTCAATTAGATCTAGAGTCTTAGTTAAATTTAGTTCTTAATCATATAAATCTCAATTGTCGATCATCTTGGATAGCAATTAAACTAGAAGCAAACACTGTTTAGATCCAATCCATGTGGATACGATATTTTCTATACTATATTCAACTAGCAAGCATATTTAGGTGTGTGTATTTAGCTCGTCAACACTCACCTTCTTCCGAATATATTCATTCCTAATCTTATCCATCCTAGTGTGTCCGTATATATACCTTAACATCTTCATTTCTACTACTTTCACCTTTTGGATATGTGAGTTCTTAACTGACCAACACTCATCCCCATACAATATGGTTGGTCTAACCACCGTTCTATAAAACTTCCCTTTGAGTAGCGGTGACATTTTCTTGTCACACAAGACTCCAGATGCTAACCTCCATTTCATCCACCACACTCCTATACGGTGTGTGACATCCTCGTTGATCTCCTCATCCCCTTGGATAAAAGACCCAAGGTACTTGAAACTACCTCTCGTGGGGATGATCTGTGAACTAAGCCTCACGTCCATGTCCGCTTCCTACTGGGACTAAGCTTTTGTATATTAACTAACATAGATATATCTGCTCTCAAATTCTCCTTGCAGTTTGAATTCCCCATTGAGTTTTTTTTAATAGTTGTTGCATATTCGCCAACTATATTCCTATTCCTACTATTTAGAAGCGAGAATAAGGAGCTCTTCGTCGTCCTCCTTTTAAATGTAATTACATTTATGCCCTTAGGTTT
The DNA here is from genome assembly GCA_005239495.1 of Nicotiana undulata. Lineage (NCBI taxonomy): Eukaryota > Viridiplantae > Streptophyta > Magnoliopsida > Solanales > Solanaceae > Nicotiana > Nicotiana undulata. The sequence goes on from ML278862.1 coordinate 111,283, forward strand.
TTTTATTACCCGCATTCTCTTAAGCCCATTTATGTAAATTTGTTTTGCTCTTAGGCGGTGGCCGACCAGCCCTCCATCCTTTTCTCTCAACGAGCCCTCCATCATCTGCTCTCTGTCTCTCTGTTTCTCTCCGTTGCTGGTCAACATTTTCGTCCGCCGAAGCACCGACTGTCTCGTGTTCCTCATAAGTCATGACCTTATCCGCTCTTTCTTAGTTCCCCTCTTCCCTTCTTCTCTTTGTCTTGGCAAAACAACCCTAAGAGGTGGAGGAATAAGCAAAGTGGTTGTTTTATCGTCCTCTTTTTTTCATCTGTTTCCAATGTCTTTCTACAAATAGGAAATACGACCTTGAAGCTCTTCATATTAATATAACATTTAGGTGAATTTTAGGGTTTCGAACATCGAATTTTAGGGTTTCGAACAAGCACCCTTCTTATTCCTCCACCTCTTAGGGTTGTTTTGCCAAGACCAAGAGAAGAAGGGAAGAGGGGAACTAAGAAAGAGCGGATAAGGTCATGACTTATGAGGAACACGAGATAGTCGGTGCTTACGAAAATGTTGATCAGCAACGGAGAGAAACAGAGAGACAGAGAGCAGATGATGGAGGGCTCGTTGAGAGAAAAGGATTGAGGGTTGGTCGGCCACCGCCTAAGAGCAAAACAAATTTACATAAATGGGCTTAAGAGAATGCGGCTAATAAAAAAACATAAGGGCATAAATGTAATTATATTTAAAAGGAGGACGACGAAGAGCTCCTTATTCTCGCTTCTAAATAGTAGGAATAACATTTAGGTGAATTTTAGGGTTTCGAACATCGAATTTTAACTGTTTTTGTTTGTCATCTCGTCTTCAAATATTGGTTACTTGTTAAAGGTACCGTTGATAGGAGACTCAGAGATACTGAAGAGTAGTTTATTTCTTAGTTCGCTTCGGATGGGTTTGATGGAAATAATTGAATTCATATGAACAAGCACCGTACTTCAAATTTCAAGCGTGGTGATGAGTCTGTTTGTATATACCCAAGTAAGTGTTATGTATGGATGTGCACTCAGGTCTATTTTGGTGATGCTGTGATGGTGACTTTCAGATGATTGTGATGTTATGGTTTTTTTTATGCTCAGACGTTGATTGGTGAACGGCAACGCAGTTGGTATTAAACTAATTTTGAAAAAAGGATGAAAGAATGGTATTGACACTTATAAAGTGTTTGATAAAATATTCTTTCGGAAATTCTGGTATGTTCTTTTACCGATGGCTATAATAGCATCACATTGATACTCCTCTGTCCTTAGCATTACCATGAGCGTAAACTTGAAATTGAAAAATTAGATTGTTTATTTTTGGCATGAATTTATCCATTTATTGCAAGAAAAAATTTTGAAACTGATTTTTTTCGGGAGTAAATAATAGATGGAATATTATTACTTTAATGTAAATTATTAAAAGTAGCAATAAATAATAATTACTTTTTTCTGGCAATACAATGAGATTGAATAGGAATACGACAACTCAATACATAGGTACTAAGGCATTAACCCCCAATGGCATGACTGAAGAAGCTGTAAGGATTTTTAATTGACCCTTAACCAGATTACAATAACATTATGTTCTTAGTAAAACGAGAAGGGTCTTATGTCCATTTTCATTGGAAGTTGTGGGCCTATAAATTATAAGCATTTGATATTGCATTAAATTAATCATATGATTCTGCATCTTCTATTTTGCTAGCATCATAAGAAAGTGGTTGGTTTCATTCTTATACTTGAGTTTTTTCATACTTATGCGGCTTAGTGGGACTTAAAAAAATCCTGAATTATACCAAGAGAGTCATAGGCTAATTTAACTTGAAGTACTGTAAGACCGTATCTTGTTAAGAGGTGAGAAATTTCACACGCTATTTTTGATAATCTTTGAAATTATTGTTTCTTAATTTCATAAAAGGTGATTGACATATATGATTTTATTATTGGCTGTTTTAGTCTCCAAGTGTGTGCCTGAAAGTTTCTTGATTTAGCAATCCTAAAGCTGATCTGAGTTATAACAACATATAATTGTTGTACATATTAAACGTTGCAATTGTGGATGTTTCAGATAGCTTGATGGTGCTAACAATATTTCACTAAGAGCAGTTGCTTGTATCCTGTTTTGGGAATTTTTAATCAGCATGTGAAATGAATAAGGAGAATGTCAGGTAACCAAAGCTGCAGCCAAGTAATTTTTCTCAACTGTTCCTTTTTTAGGTCTAATTTTTATGTGATTCTTGTATCTTGCATAGGTTTTCCTGATAGGTTTCATCGGGCAGTGAAATTTTATATTGATTCTGGCCTTGGATCGTTATTAATTCAGAATTTAAAATCATCAAATTTTATTTCTTATTAGGATATTGAATCTTGAGACCGTGCTCTTTATTGCTATTGGATTTGCCTTCCCTATATGGTAAGAATATGGAGGATGAATGAAGTAAAATATCTTATGGCACAAATATGATCTGCGGAGAGATTGGGAGGAAACTTTCAATTTTAGAGTAGGACGACAAAAATGGTATACTCGGGATTCCCTATTATTTTCTCAAAGGCTGCCATTTAACTGGCTTCTATAGGCGAGTTTATCGAGTATCTACCAATAAGAGAAACCACTTCAAAATTAGAAAATAGAAAGCTTACTTCCCCAAAGTTGTTTAGTGTTGCAAGTTTAATAAGCTTTTTCGATAAAGTATCCAAATAGGGATAGTTTTGTTGTTTGCTACACATTTGCGTGTCAATGTTCTCTCACAAGGCTGTTAGCAAAGCAGTCTGTTAATGCGCAGATCATTTACTAGGTCGCTATCACTGTAGAAGAAAACATAAGTTCTGAAGAACCTCTACTGGATAGAAGATTGAGTGAAGATACATAGGCAAGTATGGTGAGAACAAAACCTCGAAGAATTGGCTCAGCCATTCCATATAGATGACAAGAGAGTACAGAAGTTTTACTTATAGAGAACTCATTTTAACTCTTTGCTATTGGTTTATTGGAAAATATTTTAGGTATAAGTTTGAGCATTGAAGTATATAAGAAATTAATCTAACAGGAAAATGCAATATTAACACCACCCATAAAAGATGCATTTCGCTTGGTCTTACTGTGCCTTCAAGTATATAAGAAATTAATCTGACTACAACATCTCAACTTGAAGGTTTAGAAACTAAGATTCAGAATGAAAGTTACATAATGTGTTCTCCTGTGCAGCAGTATTAGAGGCAAGAAAGATATAATGGCAAGGTACGCATGGGAAGTTCTCCGCAAACAGTTTCATCACCTTGTACCACGATAATGTAGTACCAATTGCAAAGATTCAGCCGTATTCTACTTATGTATTACATACATGCAAATACATGGGGTATTTTAGGGTTATAGATACAACCCAATAAATCTACTTCTACCCCCTTCACAGATACAACTCTTTCGCATCAGAGGAAATGTTGCTACCGGCCACTGACCAAGAGCTCTATGAAACTATTATGTTTTCATTGCGGGCAATAATACAGCATCGGTGTAAGGAGAATTGTTCTTTGTGCAAGCTGCAATAGACGTGCGATGCTAATATCTGTTAATGTAACATCTTCAAGTCCAAATGTTTTCTTCTCTCATTCACTTTATGCAAATCAAATAGCACAAAAACTTGCATATCAGGGCCTTCTTTGATGTATAATTGCAGATTGCAGTGGAACAATTGTTGCAACCTTATCAAGCCAATTAAGAGAGAAATTTCTTGAAATTACCTCGCAGGAATATATGAAATAATCTCTTTAAAGGTATGTTAGTGAGAATAAGAGACTATGTTAGTCATTTCTGAGCATTCATTGTACTTTAGAAAAACAATCTACCCTTGTTGAGATGCCATTGAGATAAAAAGCTTGAAATAGTCTCGGCTAAAGAGCTTTCACAACCCATGGTGTCATTGTTTAGGTTTCCTTGGTTTACTGCCAAATGCAAACTTATTTTGGGCCAGAGGTGCACCTTTAAGTTATAACTCAGTAAACATACAAAAGAGCTATTGTGCTTGCGTAGTCTATTTCTACTGAAACTGACAATAAATAGAAAAATCCAACATACATATTCTCAATCAACATGTGCACATACAAGAGAGAAAGAAAGGACCTAATAGCATCAGGAGAAGATAATTGTCACATAGTTCAGTTGACTAAATTCTTTTCTAAATTAGCCAATATACATTGCTGGTTGCCCTGCAGTTTTGAGGTGAGAAATCGAATAATTCAGGTCAAGAAAATGTTACTGTTGATTAGATATTAGAAACATGAAATCTGACAACTTTTAGCTTGGTTTTGCTTTGTATGTTCGTTTTGTATATTTAGATGTGCAAATGAAATAGAGTTTATCAAACTAATTCAATCTCTTAAAAATCTTAGAAATATCCTTAGTCTCACCAATAGTCCAGTAGTAATGGTAGAGAAAGCAAGTTAACAGTTCCCTATGGACGACACCAAATAGACCTGTTACGAAGTGTGGTTCGTATTCCAGGCGGCTAGAAAGTAAAATATGGTCGTAAATAAAATTAAAATTACAAATGATGTATACATTAGTTAACTGAGAATTGGTATTACATGAAAAATGCATAGTGTATTAGTCAAAAGGTTTGCAGCAAGGTAGTACATAAAATTAACTTCGAAGGATCGCAAATTAGCAGGATGAATAATAACTTGAATACGATGTATGAATGCCAAAGGATAGTGACGTATTAGCTACTCTGTATTATTATTAGCCAACTACCTAAAACGTTTCAAGGACAACAACATGATTTCAATAATTTGTCAATTATGAAAGTGTAAGTTTACGACGTTGGAGGAAACAACTACATTTAATCCTTCAGGTTACTAAACAAAAGCATAGTTGATCAGTTAACACAAGAAAAATATATGGTTTCAATAATCTGTCAGTCGTGGAAGGATAACTATGAAATGACACTCCTACAGTTAAAGAAAAGGTCTAAAGTGTTAACTTAACAAATAAAAATCGATCGAAATGGGTGAGTTTAATAAGACACTAATTTTACACACAGACCAAACTTCATGTACATTTTAAGCTTCTCACAAGACTCTCCAATGAGCCGATGGGGACGATACCTCAAATAAAAAAGCTTCAGAATGATTACCTGAAACTCATACATTTCAATTTCATAGATTAACCATGCGACATATTAGAAGTTATCAGGTTCGGGCCGGGCTCAGCACGGGCCATTTCTCACTAGTAATTATATAAATAAGGCTAATATCTACTAAAATGAATATTTTCAATTTGAACTCTCCGGCTTGTCTATTACGTTAGGGTTTTATATCAAATTTATTATGTGCGCATTGCACTCCTGAGTTCATTTATCCCCTAATTTTTTATTGTTCGTTGGTGATCATCATATATTTATTACCATCGTGTCTTAATTATCTGAAAAATGGCCAAAATTTCCCATGAACTTTACGCTCATGAGCACTTTTTCCCTCCGTTTAGCGTTGGGCAATTTTGTGCCCCTAGCATTGCAAATTGGCTCATATTTGTCCATGTCATTTTGAGAAAGATTCATTTTCGCCCTTTTCACTAACAGACTTATTAAAAAAAAGATAAATATGAAAGATCCAAAATTGTCCCTTAAGTTTGTTAAAGGCTTACTTTTGCCCTAAATATATAATAATTAGATTAATATTTTCCTTTTCACTAACGGATCAATTTTGAACCTCAATTTGTGAAATTTAAAACCATAAAATGATACTTGACATTCGCAGCCAGGTCCACATTATCTTCACCGTTTTCGGCCATATCTTTGGTTGAGGATTGCCCAACTTTTTCTAACGTCTTGGTGAGATTTCTTTCCTTCTTCAACTGTTGCAGTTGTTTTTTAATTTCTGGCTCATATGGTAGCATGAGACATCATCAGCATCATAATTCATAATACCACCGTGTCGTTTTCACGCGGAGTTCGATCTCGGCCTGATCGGCTAAGCCATCTCACTCAATACAGTGAGACATAACCAATATCATACTTTCGATGCAAATACCACCATGTGTACAACATGGAGTCCGATCTCGGCCCGATCGGCTAAGCCATCTCACTTTGGGACAGCTTAGCCGGTCGGGCAGAGACCGGACTCTGTGTGAAAATGACACAGTGATATTATAAATTGTGGCACTGGATATTTAGAGACCATTAATCAAAAGGATGAAAAGGCGAAATAAGAAACTATGAGGACTCTTACTTGTGTTCTCTGTATTTCTGTGCAGCATTGTTTGATTTCCATGACTGCCTTCTACTTATGTAATGTTTAATTCTTCTTAGAGTAAAGTTTGTTCATACATACAAGTATTATTCGATGGTACTAACGTCCCTTTTGCCGGGGGCGCTACATCTTTTAATGGATGTAGGTGGCTCTGAAGCTGGTAGCGCTGATCGCAGGTAGCAATGCCTTCTCTTTCTCTCCACACTAGTCTTGGTGAGCCCCATTTTCTCCGGGGTTATGTATAGAATATGTCACATTTCTTTTGCTTATGTTGTTACGCTTTGAGGTATAGCCGGGGCCTTGTTGCCGGCATGGTCACTTTGTCTTTTCCATCTTTAAAGGCTCCGTAGATAGATTGTGGGTGGTGTCGGGTATTAAAAATTTGAACTAGAAATGTTGCTATTTGGCAGAATGTTCCCTTCGTATCTATTAATTGTAATATTCTTGATATTATGGTTGAAACTGCTAATGAAGACAAAAATGAAAGTTTATGAAAATGTTATAAAGTATGATTGATAGAATTTATCTCTTAATTCTTCATAAATTAGTTTGGGTAGAATGAAACCTAACAGGCTTGCTCAGTCGGGTTTACTCGGTTGAGCGCCGGTCGTGCTCCCTAGTTTTGGGGCGTGATAATTTTTCCCCCTGAAGATCGAGTCATGCACCAATCGAACCTGTAACTTGCGCATAGTCAAAGAACACCAACCGTAAAAAGGAAAAAAAATAAAAGAAAAAGAAAAAAAATTCTTGAATTAGAACTACAAACTATTTCAAACACTATGCCAAACCCCGACAACGACGCCAAATTTGACGAGCTAAAAACCCACACCTAATTATGCTCGCTAGTCGAATATAGTATAAAAGAACATATCGTATCCACAGGGACTGGATTTAAACAGTGTTTTCGTAGCTTCTAGTTTAATTGCTTTCCAAGATGATCATTAATTGAGATTGATAATATTAAGAACTAAAATTAACGAAGACTCTAGATCTAATTGACTAATGATAATTGAACAAAAGTAAGCAAAGAAAATATTAGAGGGAGAAATATGGGTTGATCGGATAGGTGCAAGATAATTGTCTGGGATTTAACTCTAGTTAATTCACTTCAAATGTTCAAGCGAGTCTCTCGAATTCAATTGGTTATTAGTTCAATTGATTAGCAGAAACTCCTCTTTCGATGAAGTCTCAACCTTACGATATGAACCAATTTACGCTCGGTGAAGATATGCAGGAATTCGTAGTGGATTGGTCTTTGGGAGAACCTCTCTCGATTATCCTCCTACTAAGCTTGATCAGCAATTTAACTAACCTCTTCCGATTACTAAGAAGAATTAATGACTTCAACCATAACATATAATGTAACAATATCACAGGTTATGCCTCTCTCGATTACATGAACAAGTGAATATATATGTAATAGTTAAAGCATCTAAAACGATTCAATACATAAAAGTAGAGTTAAACAAGTATCAATACACCAAATCCATCAAACCCTAAAGAGAACTACTCCATCGATATGAAGTAATTCATCAAAAATATAAAGAAAAGCATAATACGATCCAAACTCTTGTCTTGAGTGAGGATTCAACGATGAATTCCTTGTGCTTTGGCTTCTCCACCTTCTCTCTAGCCTCCTTAGGTCTTAGATGTGTCAAAAGTACAGAAAATATCGTTTTTCATGTATTTATACCAAGTAGGGTCGGGCCTAGACGAAATTTCCTTTTCCTAGACGAAATAGAAAAACATGCAAACTTATTGCTTTTCCTGACAGACCCTAAAAACTCAGTTTCTGAAGTTTTTTATTTTCTGACAGATTTTTACACTGATGCATCGCCCAGTGCGCTGCACTAGTTGGGAGTTTGGGAAAATGTAAAACATGAAAGTTGTAGCCCTTTTAAATAGCTTTCGACGATATATTGTGGAGCCAAAACGAATTTCTGAGCGAGAAGTTATGTGCATTTTACTGGACACCGCGCAATATTCCTGCTCGAATCTTCGTTTCGTTCTTAAAGTGTATCATCCGTTGATACCTGAACACGATCCTAACTTAATCCTTGTGCTTTTACTCAGACTTCTAAGCTCCAGAATAGCTTAAATTTATTCCATATCATCTATATAGATTGGAATCACTCCTACAAGGCATAAAACACATAACTAGTGAGAAACACTTGCGATTAAAGCTCCAACTCAATTAAAGTGCAATAAACTAGAGTTCGATAAACGACTAAAACATGAAATTATAGCCTACCATCAGGTGTGACTCCCATGGATGATAAGATGCGGGAAGTAGAGCTCAAATAATTCGGGCAGGTACAGAGGAGAAGCCCAGATGCCCCGGTAAGGAGGTGTGAGCGGTTGACTTTGGTGGTACGAGAAGAGGTATAGAAGGCGGCCTAAGAAGTATTGGGGAGAGGTGATCATGCGGGACATAGCGTGGTTTCAGATTTCCGATGACATTGCCCTTGATAGGAAGCTGTGGAGGACGAGCATTAGGGTTGTAGGTTAGGAGGTAGTTGAACATATTTCTATTTCGTACCAGTGTGAGGCTAGTCTGACAGGATTTTGTCTTAGACTGCTAGTTGTTAATGTTGTGTTCACACTATTCTTTCATTTTTTCATAGTGCCGGGCCTTATTCACCGGTTATTGTTTTTGCTTTTCATCTATTTCCTAGTTCTTATGATACTGTTATTGTTTATGTGGTTTCTGTTGATGGTACTAATATACTATCTCTTTTCGTATTCTTTAGTCGGGGGTCTCTACTCCCTCGGGGTAGGGGTAAAGTTTGTGTACACACTACCCTCCCCAGACCCCACTGGTAAAATTTTACTGGGTCATTGTTGTTGTTGCTTAGTCCCAAAGGAGTTGTAAGTTTTTGTTCTTCTTTCTAGTCTTCCCTCGGGGTAGGGGTAAAGTCTGTGTACACATTACCCTCCCCAGACCCAACTTGTAAAATTTTACTGGATCATTGTTGTTGTTGCTTAGTCCCAAAGGAGTTGTAAGTTTTTGTTCTTCTTTCTGGTCTTTTGGGTAATGGTATCACAAATTTATGTTGTAACTTGAGGTAAGGTCTAGTGATCCTCTGTTCGTTTTTACTAATACAACACCACCTAGATATGCATCTGGGTAACAAGAAAATAAAAAAACGATCGCATATTATCAATTGTTCAAAGTATCTCAAATACGTAAACATGGCATAGCATAGTGAAAATCATGCTTGTTAGTTTTATAATTTGACGAAGTGGTAGTCTATTTTTGAAAGTAAACTAGAGATTGGGAGAAGTTCATTTATCTTCTTGTGCTTTTCATTAACAAGTATGTAACATTTTAAGAGGAAGAACGACTCTCTTGGAGACAAAGAATAATCACTTTCAACGCCATATATACCGCACAATTTCGAACTTGCATTATTACGAACACCTAATGTAAGATGAATAATACTATTAGTAACTCTCTTAAGTAAAATCCAAAAATAGGTTTCTAAAAATAAAGTACAAACATTCACAAACTAAAAACAAAATTTGAAACAAAAAAAGAAGAAGAAAGTTCCCTAATTAAAACCTGCAAATTAAGCTAGAATACAGGCTTTCTCCGCTTCAGCTTCTTTCATTCCAGCCATTGTGTCATATAATGGTCTGTTTAAGGTTTCAGGCAAGTACATTACCAGTAACCCTCCAGCTATTCCACATGCTCCAAACACTGCAAATGGTATGCCACCACCTAAAACAACCACTAGCGGTGCCAAAATTGCCCCCATTTGCGACGCCTGAGTTGCACATCCTAATGCTGCATTTCTCACCACAGTTGGAAACAACTCCATGGAATACACAAACAACAAATTGTAAGTCCCGGCCATACCAAATATACCTAAAACTCCACACACCATTCGAACAATTTTCCATGTTCCGTAACCTTTCATCAAGCTTCCTGCCAAGCAAAAAGCTCCACTGAACCACATTGTCCATATTGCTAGTGGCTTTCTCCCGAGCCTGTCCAAAACTAATGCGGTTATAAGATAGGCAGGCATTTCAGCCACCGCGTTAAGAGCAACGTTCAGGTAGAGATTGGTTCCAAGGTTGACAGCATTCAAACTCAACCCGTAATAGACAACGGAACAGAAGAAGTTAATAGCCACAGCTAAGAACAACCGAAATCGCGTTAGAGGAAACCTTAGTACATCTAAAAGGGATCCGTTTAACGCTTCTTTGGTATCGGGTTCCAGCTTTGATTCGGATTGAGAATGAGGAGCATCATCATTATTCACTTCACTGTCGAGTGCAAGAAGAACACCATCAGGAAGGTGTTTGCCATTTGATATGGCGATTTTATGCATGATCTTCATGGCTTCATCTACTTTTCCTCTAACGAGGCACCAACGAGGTGACTCGTGGAGGAAAGGAAGTATGAGGATAACGAACAGAACAGATGGGACTGAAGAAGCAATGTAAAGAGAGCGCCACGACCGGAAGAAATAAGCAATGGCAGAGAGAGCGGCTATACCAGTAGAGAAAAAATAGAACGTGGACATTCCTGCTACGCCGCGCCAGGACTGGCCTACGGGTTCAGTGGCAAGAACAAAAGAACAAAGGCCAGTGCCGCCGGTGCTGAAACCGGAAAGAAAGCGGAATAAGGTATAGGTCCAGTAGTCCGACGAGAATGCTGTTATACAACCAAAGATGGCGTTTAAGATGCAAACAATTGTGAGGGAGCCTTTCCTTCCTAATTTGGAGTCTGAGAGATGTCCAAATACTCCAGCACCTGAAAACAATTAATTTAAAAGTGTTATTCAAAAATTTTGACATCTTAAATTTTGTCATATCAAGTACCACCACCATCTCCACGACAAAGTGAGCATATCTTGTTCATTTCCCATTAAAATTTTCAAACTCTGCACTGGCCACATTGAAAGATCTTAAACAGAGAAGTTAATTTTACAAATTAAAGGGGTTACTCTTCCGTTATTTGTTTGACCGAATAAGAACATTAGGATTTTAGAATATGCCAAAAATAAATCCAAACTTGAGATCTTAAGCTCTTCTGATTCCTTTGTTTGACTGAATAAGAAACTTAGTATTTTAGCACATGCCAAAAATAATTCCAAACCTGAGAGATTAATCACGCGATAATATTTTTATTAAATTATATTGATATATAATCACTCACTCCTTCTGTTTCAATTTAGGTGAAATTTTATTTATCGAGAGTCAAAATGTAAAGTTTAACCAACACTTTCAAAAGTATTTTTTTTAATCATATCTACATCAGAGAAATTGCAACTAATATCTGTAGTACTTTTCGTATAATTTTTACATATCTAAATTTTAATTTTAAAATATTGAGTTGAACTATCTAATAATTTTTTGTTTAAAAAGGTGACATAAAATAGCATATAAAGTTTAATTTCTTTTGGCGAACATGGGTAGCATAAACTTCTTAGGTAATGTCCTTAAGAACTGAAAAACCTATTATAAGGAGTAGCACGAGTAATACTTTTGAAGGAAGATGGTCTTCGGTGCTTCTTTCAGTGGTGAGACGTTGTTCCAACACGTGTCATATGCATGGAAGTATAAACAACGTGTCATACGAAGTGACAAATAAGTTCAATATAAATGTCAAAAGAAGTAGCTCCTCCTTATCATAAGGGTGCTCTGGGTCCCAGTATAACAACACTTGGTCGTACTCCGTATTCCAGCAAAGATGCTGGTAGACAATATTAACCTATTTGCTCCACATCCTACTTAGCACTCAATGTCGTCAGAGGGGCGCTCGCGAGGTTCAAAACACGCTAGTGCGCTCGCTTTAGTGTCGCGTGCGCTAAAGTATATTTCTTTCTTTTTTTCAAATAATTAATATTTTATTTTATTATAATTTTTTTTAATTTTTTAATTTATATATTTATTATTCACGCTTATAATGATTAGTTTTGAATTACATGAATATTTTTATTTTTTCTCACATTGCGCTTTTTTTTCCATTAAAGCTCATATTTTTTTTGCGTTTTCCGCTTAAGATCTCTTTTGCGCCCTTTAGTGCTCCTAATAAATTAAGCAATTCAAGAACTATATATACACCTTCCCCTTTGCTCCAGAGTTGCCTTCTTTCTACTGTTTTTATTTTAGGTGAGTTATCGAAAATAAAGCAGCCTGTCCCAATTTCCAATAGCACACGAGGGAGACTAGAATATCCGAATCGGGGTAGCATATTCTCAACTTTCAATTTAGGCAGGCGGGTGAGTGAGAATTGAGTTTTTCTAATACAGGCCTAAAAGTATATACCATTCCCGTTAGTATCTTCCCTTTTTTTGTTGGATAAGAGTTCAAAGGTGGCATAAATTAAACCCGCAAAACAATAACACTAATACATATAAAGAGACTCCCATAAAGTTACGAAGCAATTAAGAACTTAGTCATAAGGAGGTTTAGCGAGGAATGGGACATGAAGGTCCAAAGAGCAATCGAAGTGAGAAAAAAAAATCTGTTGAGCTTCTTATTAATACGAGAGACTAAAATCTAATCAAATAAATATTCAAGACTTAATTCTATCCCCGGTTTCTTTTTCTTAATTTGCATCGAAATACGGTTTTGGTTCAACAGTATTCCTTGACATCCTTATCTTTTATTTTAGGAGTACCTTTTTGGTCTGAAATGTCGTCTATCTTCGTCGTTTGTGTCCCTATTTAATTAAGATTGACATATTTGATGTTAATCATTAACAATTCGTGATCAAACAAATTGCGACGCAATCTTTTCCTACTTATATTTTTTTATGATTAAAAAAGAAAAGAACAAAAAGCAAAGAAGAAAGATGTGTTGTTGTCAACTTTGTACAAACTGATTAAAGAAACAACAAAAATTGTCAGGATAGAGATGCTTGTGGTGAATAGGGATGTTTCAGCCAAGAAAAAGAAAAAAAGTCATCTCTGTGAAAGGTGCACGCCTAAAGATTATATAAAGTGGCTACGCCTGGATAATATTGAGAAATACTGGCCACAAGTTGAACGACATATGTTTTCTATCCCAATTTAACTTTTACTTACGGATAATGTAAAAGAGATTTTAATTTATCGTGGCAAGTACTTGTGTTATTTACATGTTTCATTTTTAATTTCATTTATTATGAACAATTGTTTATATATACTTATCAAGTAATCTGGTAGTACAACAAGATTATCACTATTAATGTATATAAATTAGTACAAACAAGTTAACTGTTCACCCCACAAAGTAAGGGAAAAGTCTAAGTACACACTACTTTTTTCAAATCTATTTATGTAATTTTAGTTCATTTGTTATTGTTATTGTCGTTATCTGCCCACCCCCACGTGTTTTTTCTCTAATGATCAAGGCAATTTCAGAATATACTACTGCTACAACTTTATATAAACCATTCCATCCAAAAAATACTCAGCTAATGACTTCACAGCTATTGACAAATGTAACTCATGACTTACGAGCTCAGGTATTAAAAGATGGACAGATGGTGTTATGTTGTTCTAAGCGTAAAAGGTCTCATTGCAAGGAAAAGCATTAATTTATGTTTAACCTCCTTCATTGGTGAAAAAACATTCAAAATAATTTAAGACACTATTTTCTATATTTTTATTTCAGAAAAAATAGGAAAAGAAAAGGGATAAGAAGGAACATACCGATCATGCAGCCAGCGAAAAATAAGGCCTGGACGAGTCCAACTCTGTATTTCTGTCCACATATCAATCCAAACTCCGATACCGTAGAACTTCCAATTCCACCGAACCATTCCCAAGACCCTGGCTCAAGGTCGCACACACTTTTAGCTGTTGAACCGCACCCGCGGCTCGTCGAACACCGCCACCCCGGTTCACGATCCGAAAAAATCATAACCATGGTGTGAATCCCTTCCAGCGCCCAAGCCAAGCTCGTTAGCACGAAATGTCTCAATTGCCACCACCCAAACTCGCCGCAGTATTTTTCCAACATTTGATCCATCGTTACCTTTTTCGGTTTTGAATATCCGTCCGCCGCCGGCGGGATGAGCGGTGTACGGAGGTCACCACCATCTTGTTGATTTGTTGATAAAGCTGATGATTTTGACATTTTTTTCTTTTCTCGCCAGGGATTATCGATGAGTACTTGGCGGCTATATAGAGGATATTCTTCAGTTCCAGAGTTGGTGGTGGGAAACAATACGAATAGGAGCCCTCTTTTTTATAGTGTTGTAATAAACTTTGGATTTCGCAATTTATGACTCTTAGATGTTTTGTGGAAAAAGTGCTTGTTTATTTTTTAAGAACTGGCTTATGTAATTTTGGTTGATAACGATGGAATTATTGTATTATAAAACAAATTAAGTAAAGGCTTAAAAAAGGATCTACTATTAAAAAAAAATTCTATATTGCCTTCGAGTAAATAGTGTTGGAATATGTGTTAGAAGTATTTATGTGAGAGAGTAAAGGTTAATATGATCAATGAATTAATATTAAAAGGTAAATTTTTTAATTTGTGTAAAAATATCTAAAAAATCATTTATTTTGGATAGGAGAAAATAACATCTATGCAAAAGTTACTAATTCCCGAAAACCTAGTACTAATGACCCCTTTTTTTCTTAAAATGTCAGTATTAACATCCCCTCACCCTTTTTAGAGACAAGATCCTTCTTTTACGAAATAATTACAGTATTATTTATAACAGGACTAATTAATACATACTGATATTGTCAATTTGGCACTCTTGATCTTAACATGTTGCTTTAGAAATATTATTTTCATATTTAAATTATATAAGTGGGCTTATAGTGTAAGGAATCGCAAATTATATATATATATTTTTTATGTTTCAAAATCATGTTATATACGCAATTTCTTCAAAAAGCTTTTTATTTTAACAAAAGCCTTTTCAGAAAAAACTGCGCAAAATCACCTGGGAGTTGGATACGCATATATCTTGCCATTGATTTAGGTAATTTGTTTGAATCTTTCTTTTTATTGCAGAACTGATTCACATAAAATAGAGAACTACAAAATCACCTGGGATACGCATCTAATCATTGATTTAGGTAACTTATTTGAATCTTTCTTTTTATTATTGCAGAAGTCATTTATATAAAATAGAAAACTACTTTCCTTTTAAGGTTAATTACGTACAGGCAAAGCCGGAAAACCATTAGTTCCTACTTCCTAGACTGAAGAAAAAATAATAGAAGTAATAAGTTTAACAAATAAGGAGCAGACACTTTACAATATTTTAACCGGTTAGGATTGTATAAGACATATTCTTTAATATTTAAAAGAGCAATATGTCATTTCAAGAAAGTAAAAACTAAGCAATGGAGGAAACCAGAGCTTTTTCTGTCATTATCGTTTTATAAATTTATTTGCAACCTTGACACGGTCTATTGATTACAACCCATTTGTCTTTGTGGTTCATCACGAAAGAATTGAACTTTTTTATCTTTCTGTAAAAAATATGGATGTTCAATTTTGTTTAGGAAAAATTAGCTTCAAGTACCGTAGACGTCGAAATTTTAAAGGATTAAGACAAATTTTAAATTAAAGATACACAGGACTCTTAAAATCTTAGGAATTTATTAAGATTTTTTGGAGGTTACTCTACCTTAAACCCTAACGCACACCTATATAAAGTGATGCATATCCCTTGAAGAGGGATCTCAAAAAAATTCCATAAATTCTCGGGATATTCACAAAGGGATCAAGACATAAAATAATGTCGTGATCAATAGATGTTCTTCTTGATAATCAAATACTTCAATAAGAATATCCATACAATGATCGACCTTCATGGAGATTAAATAATCCAGAGAGGTCTATATCATCCTACGTTCGAGAAACACGATGTTCTCCCCTCGAATCACGGAGATAATCAGGAGAGAAGAATCAACGGATAAACAAAATTGTACCTCCATCGTTTATCAATAAAACTATGCTTCTCCATATTTATATTGTGGTTGCAATTTATTTTTGTTTCACATATAATTTGTTGCAAATAAATTGGCACGCCCATTGGGACCGGTTCTGCCCTTCATCTCTTCCACCTACTAATCAGAAAATACAAGTTTTAAAATTAGCAATTGTTGGCCGAAAAAAATATGTTGATGACAGGCATGCTGGCATGAGCACCCAATGTATGTTCAAGGCTAGTGGCTTTAATGGATTCGAACACTTTGTCCTTGGAAATGGAAAAAAGAAAGATCTCAACTACAATTTGTGGGGGCAACGTCTGTTGTTCTCTATCTAAGTGGTTCCTCATCAAAGTCGCAGAAACTACGAGAAAAATGTGTTGAGTGCTTCTTCTCCAGAGCTGCAAAATTGTAAGGGTGGACGCACAAAGCAGGATGCTAAGCCGTTTATTCAAACTACAAAAGCTTTGGACTCAAGAACTGCGTGAAATTATCTTCTTATAAAGTTGGTGCACGACTTGATCTACGTGGAAGTGGCTTGCTAAGTTTGGCCATGTTTTGAAGACCAAACATTTTATCATACAGTTTACAAATGAAGTCTGTCTTTTAATAGAGACATTTAAATATTAAAAAGGTTTTCCAATTCAATTGAAGAAGTGGTAACTCTCGTTGGTACTTCAAGACTTGTTTTTGTGATACGGCAAGCCTACACACCACAAGCCTAGAAGTAGGGGACAGTTGTAGACATCGAAATTTTAAAGGATTAAGACAAATCTTAAATTAAAGATACTACATGACTCTTGAAATTCTAGGAGTCTATTAGGTTTCTTGGAGGTTACTCTACCTTAAACCCTAACGCACACTTATATAAAGGGATGCATATCCCTTGAGGGGGGATCTCAAAAAAAATCTCATAAATTCTCGAGATATTCACAAAGAGATCAAGGCATAAAATAATTTCGTGATCAATAAATATTCTTCTTGATAATCAAATACTTCAAGAAGAATATCCATATAATGTTCGACTTTCATGGAGATTAAATAATCCAGAGAGGTCTGTATCATCCTATATTCGAGAAACACGATGTTCTACCCGTCGAATCACGGAGATAATCAGGAGAGAAAAATCAAGAGATAAATAGAATTGTACCCCCATCGTTTATCAGTAAAACTATGTTTCTTCATATTTGTATTATGGTTGTATATAATTTGTTGCAAACAAGTATATATTTAACCAAAAGTTAAGGTTCTTAGTTAAAACCTATTTTTTGTAGAAATCGGATTTCTGATAACCAAATAATTCCTTACTTCCTCAATAATTTGCTTGAGAGAAGATAAATATGGCAATACGATTGAAAAGAGAGAATAATGAATTTCACAAAAAAAGAAGAAGAAAAAATAGGTATGTTATGATAACACTCGGAACTTGTCCTTACAAATGAGATTATGCACTCTTATATAGGAATACCCAAATATAACGTTTCTTTCTATTTATGGCGAATTCATTATGGGCATTAATGATATTAATTGCCAGTTATGATTGGTAATCGTAACTGACTATATGAAATTTGTAACGATTCTGATTCTCTTTCCTCATTAATTGTGGGTTCATGAATATTCCTTTTTTCTAGTCTTGATTCGTTCCTCTCGTGCCTATTCAACAACTGCTTTGGCTCGAACATAGGTTCTTTATTGTCTCGTGGGTGTTTGCCCCGCGTGTTCCGTGCTTCATACACTTCCTTAATGAAGTATGCCAGTTGTCATTCCACTATTGTTCCACGTATCATGCTTTATCAGCTAAATATAATTCTATGTGTAACACTTATTTACCACCAATACAGATAGTCCCCCCACTTTCTGAGCATTCTTCAATTGAATATTCGGGAAGTGGTAGTATTTATGGCGGAAGTTCTTTACCGTCGCTTTCCAAGTATCATTGTGTTTTCTTCAGAACCAACGCGTCGTATATCACATCTATTTAATGCATATGCCATGTGGCTTTGGAGACTGGTTCTGCTACTTCTCAGCGCTTTTTAGGGCTTTTCTGCGGCTAAGTCAGTCACAAAGTGTTGGTTTCATTATGAAATTTCATCATGACCTATTTTCAATGATGGTAACTTCTCCTTATAAATACTTCATATTTCTTTGGTTTTACGAAACTTCCCTTCTACGGTATTCTCTTCTTCATTCTTCTTTCTCACTTCTGCATCTATTCCTTGTTAATTCCCTATAGAATCATGTCTTCTCCTACACCTGATCCTCGCAAGGTTGTTATTGTCGATGAACTTTCTCCTTCTACTACTTCTATTAGAAGTGGAAGAGGTGGTAGACTTTGTAATTTAGGCTCGTTGTCTAACTGTGGTTCTTCTTCGTCTCATGCTAATATTTCCACTCCTTCCTCTTCTAAACATAGGTCTTATTTGACCCCGAGATCTTCTTCTAGAAATAGAGAATCGAGTGAAACAATATGTGAACCAACAATTGTCACACCCCTTTTCTTCCCCAAAAAGATATATGTGTTGTGGATTGTAGGTTAAAGAGCTTTCCAATTAAAGTGACAAATTTGAGTAGAGTTTATTTTATTTACAGAGCCGCCACTTGAAATTTATTTTAGGGTGTTCCAAGTCACCTTTTATTTGAATCCCTGGTCAAAGGAAGGTTTCGCTCTTTTATTATTGGTCTACAAAAATAAAGTCCGGATAAGGAATTTTGTTGACCGGGGAGAAGGTATAAGGCATTCCCCGAGTCCCGTGGTTCTAGCACGGTCACTTTATTGACTTAAACTTGGCTTGAATTAATTTTGGACAAACTGAGATTTATATGATTTTTATATTTTACCTATCCGCTTTTATTTACAAATTACTAGAAAAATTAAAGAAAAATTTGAATAATAAGATGTCATAACCACACTACGCAAGAGAATGCGTGATCGAGACAAAATTTATTAGTTTTATCATAACAGCGCTACGCAAGCGAATCAACAGTTATGACAAGGATTATTAGTATATTATTACTTTTGAAAAAGTTACTACACCTAAGAAATTAATTAAATATTAAATATCGCGCTACGCAAACGAATTCGCGATTTCAGCAAAAAAGATTAATTTAATTAGAAATTAATTAAAGCTAGTAGAAATGGTACGAGATTATTGAATTAAAATATTAAATGTTAATATCACGCTACGCAAGCGAGTGCGTGAATTAAAAATTTAAAACACACCTACTAGTTGCCTAGCGTTTAAATTAATTAAAGGTACTTAAGTTATTGGATTACTGTTACACATCATGAAAATTAACTAATTCCTAATAAGTTTATTTAACTAATCTAGTATTATTTTTGAAGATGGATCATATTATTTATTGAGAAAGTGGGCTAATTTGCTTATTTAGTTATGGCATTGGCCAACATCTATACAAGAGAATGGGCAAAATATTTATAGACTTCTTAAAGGAATTGGGTCTGTTGGACAGAAACCGCCTTGGCCCATCATTGGGCCCCAGAAATGGGCACAAGTTGAAAGTCCAATGGCTTTCAATTGCTGACTCGCTAAGACAACCCACATGGGTTAAATTGCGAGTCTAGCCTCTTTTTCCCTAAGCCATTAACCTTTATTTTTAGCTAGCAATCCCAACCGCCTTTTTATGATCTAGCCACTTTCTACCAAAACATCCAAGGTCCTAGCAGAGATGGTCACATGTATAATCCATATTTTATCACAATAACTAAAGGTTTCATGTATGACTCTTTTGTTCTTTTCTTTAAAAAAATAGCCTAACATAAACTGGCCAAAATTGCACAAGGTACAAAAAGAGTCCTTAAACACATCACAACCTACTTCAAATATCTCGCTTTATATGCATCAAAACTATAATAGACAGTAAAGTCAAGTAACACATGAATAAAGAGTTGTTGAACATTTAGGGATTCATTTTTACATCTGAATCCAACAACATATATTTAAACAATCAAGAAAATTATATAGCATTCATTTATCTAGATGGATATGCTCCAAGTAGTCAAGATGAGTCAAATTTTCTTGTTAATATGAAAATATCTGCAACATAAGATTAAAGAATTACCCGGGTCGCTGAATAATAAAGAATATTTTTGTGTGTTCAAGAAATTCTAAAGATATATGGAAGTGTGATAAAGTGTGTGTGTCAAATGTGAGAAGAGCAGCCCCTTAAATATGCAAATAAAGTCACTTTTTGGCCAGATTTTGGTTCACCAAAAGTCTGTCCAAAAGGACTGACTTTTTGTGCTAAACATTGTTTAAAGGCTGTCCAAAAAGTGAAAGGACAACCTAAAAATCTTCTATAGTAGAAGCAAGGAGAAAAATATGTCATTTCAGTCACCTTACTAGTAAAAAGTTGGCTACTAGTACCCTATTTGATGATAAAATTATCTAAACTTCAAATTTTTACAATATTAGTACCAATCTATTTAATTCAATACAAATCAAGAAACAAGTAACTAGAATTGATTAAATTGATAAGGCAAATATAGCAACCAATTGAGATGAACTAGATTAAAACCACTTCAACTTATGCAAATTAATGTAGGGCGGCTGAAGCTATAACATATTGCACAAAACAGATTTAAATTGCTGCACTATCGGACAACAACTAATAGCAACAAACGACCAATGCTTAGACAATACGGCAATTTCAAAATACACTAATGTAGCCAAACGAATCAGCAATGACCAAAACGAGCGAAGAAATAAAAAAAAACTAAACCTAAATAAAAAACAAAAACAGAAAAGGAAAGAAAGAAAATAAAAAGAAACGTATGTAGGGTTTTACCACACGACCATATTTGAGGCGACTCAGGCAAATGAGAAGATGCTGGGGACATCAATTAGCGACTGTTCAACCCTAATACAAATGAGTTTCAGCGTTGTAACGATCCGACCGGTCGTTCTGAGAGTTATAGCCTCGTTTCTCCAATTGCTGCTTCATTATATGTTGTTCAACATTATTATGTTGCGACGGGTTGGTTGGATATAATTTCAGAGTGATTTTGGAGTGGAATGAGACGCATAGTCTCTTAATTTGGATATTTAGTTGGAAAAGTCAACCGGAAGTTGACTTATAGGTAAACAATCTCGGATTGGGGTTTTTATGGCTCTAATAGCTTCGTTAGGTGATTTTGGACTTAGGAGTGTGTTCAAAATGTAAATTGGAGGTCCGTGGTAGAATTAGGCTTGGCGAAATTTGAAATTTGGCGATTTCCTAAAATTTGACGGGGTCGGAATGGAATTTCGAAAGTTTCAGTAGGTTCGTAGTGTCATTTGTGACGTGTGTGCAATATTTCAGGTCATTCGGACATGGTTTGGTTGGTTTCGGCATCGTTGGCGAATTTCGGAAGTTTAGAAATCCTTAGGCTTGAATTTGGGTTAATTCGATGTTTTGATGTTATTTGGGTATTCCGAAGGTCCTACTAAGTTCGTATATGGATATGTGATCTATTGGTGTAATTGATTGAGGTCCCAAGGGGCTCGGGATGATTTCAGATGGTTATCGAAGGATTTGAAACTTGGGAAGTGCGACTGATGCTGCTGTTCTGGTATGGCCGCACCTGCGGATTGGGAACCGCAGGTGCGAAAGTTAGTCTCAGGTGTGGAGTTTGGAAGCCTGGGATTTTATCGCAGAAGAGGGCGAGGGGTCACACCTGCGAGCCCACAGGTGCGAAGGAGTGATCGCAGGTGCGGGTTTTTGGGACTTAAGTGATTTCCACATATGCAGATATTTTCTACAGATGCGGTGGTCGCTGATGCACTATTTGGATCGCAGATACGGTTTTGCTAGGCAGAAAGGTATAAAAAAAACCTTCGCGAATTTTGGTCATTCTTCACAATTTCAACTCAGGTTTTAGAGCTTTTGGAGGGTTTTGAAGAGGGATTCAAGGGGAAACTCGTTGAGGTAAGATTTTTGAACTTAAAACTCGAATCTATGATGAATTTTAGTTGATTAAGCATGAATTTGTAGAAATTAGGGGTGAAAATTTGGGGAAATTAGGGCTTGGGATTGGAGAGTTTAATTTGAAGAATTGAGGGGTCAAACGAGGTTGGATTTTGGTAAATTTGGTATGTATGGACTCGTGAGTGAATGAGAATTCTAGTGTTGTAATTTTTGTCAGATTCTGAGTCGTGGGCTCGGGTTTTGCCAATTTTGGTATTTATGGTCTAATTTGATAATTTCGATGTGGACTTCGTTCCTTTAGCATATACTAATGATATAATACTGATTTTGGATAGATTCGGGGCGATTTGTGGCCGAGTCGAGCGTCAAGGGCATTGAGGAGTAGATTTTCGGCCGGTTTGAGGTAAGTAACGATTGTATATCTAGACCCGAGGGTATGAAACCCCACAATTTTGTACTATTTCGCTAATTAAGGTGACGCACATGTGATAACTAGGATTTTTACCTTGTTTTTCGCCCTTTCTTGCTTAAGTTTTGGTTATAATTGTACACAAAATAGCCCAATAGCTTATATGTTGTGCTTGTTGCAGGATTGAACCAAAAATGACGACAATCAGTCAAGAATGTGCTCGAAAAGGAATGAATCTTGCACAAGTACCATGAACAACAAAGTGCCCACCTCAAAATCCCACTGCGGTCGCGGTCCATCCTCCGCGGACCGCGGTGGCAAGCTTTAGAGGACCATGCACATGTCAAGTTCTCACCGCGCTCGCGGTCGATCCTCCGCGGACCGCGGTGGCAAAGCTTCAGAGACCCATTCAAGGCCCATAAGACTACCGCGGTCTGCGGTCAGGAGCTTCAGAGACTCAACAACTGTAGGGCAAAGAAGTCCACCGCGGACCGTGGTCGATTTTACGCGGTCCGCGGTAACCCCGCAGGGGCATTTTTGTCCAGAATTTCGGCTGAGTATAAATAGCTTATTTTGTAATTTTATTAACAGGTCTTTTGATATCAGCGATAGTAACAACTGGTGAATAGTGTTCCTTCACTTCTCTTTGCAATTTTCTTGAGATTTTAACATTGAGTCATTGTGGTTTGTGTTATAAATCATTAATATGGGTTTTACTTCATCTCTTTCATTGAATTTATCTTTGATTATGAGTCGCTAAGCCCATTATCTAGGGTTGTGGATCAACCCTAGTGTGGGTATTTAATGAGTTTCTAAAATTAGGGCTTGGATGTTTATGTGTGTTTGTTATTTGGGTTAATTTAGAGTTTTCTTGCTATAATTAGTGGTTGCAAACACTAATTGACCTTCAATTGACTTGGGTCTTTCTTGAGAAAGAGGACTTGAGTCTAGAAAATTGGTCCAACAAGGAATTAGGACATAATCAAGAGATTGGTAGTCCCAATCAATTGGGTTGAATCCAGAAATGGTAAAACCCTACTTGAGTCCTAATTAATGGGTTAAATATCGAAAGAGTAATACCCTACTTGAACCTCAATTGCTTGCTTATTTGACATCCAACTGACCTCGAGGGAGGTAATTAGGGCAAAGCCACTCAAACTACCGAGAGGTATAGAGTGGGCAATTTCGTGCATTGGTTATATCACTATCCCTAATTGACATCCTTGCCTTAGGAACTTGAAATCCGTTGAGTACTCGCCTATGTAAAAGTCATAACCTTAGTGCCTTTATCCATATAAGAAAACAACTTCAAAACAAATTAGTTAGTTAATTTGCATTCAACAATAGTATGATTATTAGTCGTAGATTGAAAACAACTAAAATATGAGAAGTGTAATTAGAAACACAAAACACCACTAGATCATATAGACACTCACTCCAAATATTAACTCCCTAAGGATTAGATCCTGACCTATCGGGTAAAAGTTGCACCGACCCTTGTCTTCCTACTCATATAGGAGTGAGGGTGAGAGACGATCACTTTTTGGCGCCGTTGCCGGGGAGTTATACGATGTTGATTATCTATGTGAATAGTAGTGTTAAGTGTTTTTCTTTCTTTTTTCTATTAACGTGTGTGTGAATCATTTCAGTTCTTATGGCGGATCCATTGGGAAACATCGTGGAGGAGGTATACGACAACCAAGAAGAGGAAATAAACCAAGTACCTCCTCCCAGGCGAGGCCGACCGACCAATATTAATGAGGACATTCAGGATCCTCCTCCACCTCCAGCTGCTAGAGCTTCCCCTCGGGTTCTTCCAAACGAGGGGTATGCTAGTGCCATTGTCCCGCCGAGGATTCGGGCGGGAAATTTCCAGATTACAAATGTGATGCTAACCCTCCTAGAGCAATGGGGATATTTAACCGGAGCCGCGCACCAGAATTCTTATAAACATCTCAAGGGCTTCGTGGATACCTGCTGGGGAAGTAAACAGACAAATGTCTCGACTTGGCAAAGTAGAGCTAATGTACCTCAGGGTGAGTCCGGTGTGAATAGTCTCCATAAAGATCTCCAAGAAAAAGGTCAAGCAATTGCCGAGCTCACTACTACTATGAATCAACTTGCCAAAGCCCAACTCCAACAATTGCAAGGGCCAAAGCAAGTACATGCCATGGAGGGAGTGAACATATTAGAGAATCAAAGGAGACCTCGAGGGAATTCTAATCAAAACCATAATGATCAAGGCGACCAAGGTCCTAGTGTGTATGGCCAAGAAGAAGAGTATGATGGCCAAGAAGAAGATGTGATGTATGAAAACAACTATCAAGGTCAAGGAAATAGTCAAAACAACAATCAAAATTGGAGAAACCAAGGCAACAATCAAAGTTGGGGCAATCAAAGACCGAGAAATTGGAATAACAACAACAATGCTCGAAATTGGGGGAACAACAATGATCGACAATGGGGGAACAACAATGATGACAATTGGAATGGAGGCAACAACAATAACAACTGGCGAGGCAATGGTAACTGGGGGTCGGTCTTTCAAAGGCCCCCGATGTACCAACAACCAAGAAACCCACCTCTGTACCGATCTCAAGGGCAAAGTTCATCGAGCACGGATATGGGTAGAATTGAAAATATGTTCAAGCAGATGATGGAGAGAAATGCAGACTTCGATGCTCAGTTGGCCTCTCACAATACCTCCATTAGGAACCTTGAAGTACAAATGGGCCAAATTTCTCATGCCTTAAACACACGCCCAAAGGGTGCACTACTGAGTGATACGGTGGTGAACCCCAAGGGTGGGAACAATAACAATACCGGTCACGCCATGGCGGTGACCACGAGAAGTGGAAAAGGTGGTGAAGAAAGTACTTCTAGGCAAAAGAAGATTATTGTTGATGATGATGATATGCCCCAAGAAGAGTTACCGGTTGAAGTGGAACAAGTGGTGGATGAGCCAACTACAAGTGAGGTAAGAATTGATATACATGACAATGGGGAGGACTTGGAAAGGCACGTAAACCCGTCTAGGGAACACGTGATTGATATACCGGAGCTGGTAGCCCCATAAGCCAAGGCACCATTGCCTAGGCCACCTCATCCTTACCCTCAAAGATTGGCCAAACATAAGCAAGAGACTCAATTTAAGAAGTTTATTGATATGATGAAGAGTCTCTCCATCAATGTCCCATTGGTTGAAACCTTGGAACAAATGCCCGGATACGCTAAGTTCATGAAGGACTTAGTCACAAAAAAGCGGTCCATGGAGTGTGAAACCATCAAGATGACTCACCAAGTGAGTGCCATAGTTCACTCCATGGCACCAAAACTTGAGGATCCAGGAGCTTTTACCATTCCTTGCACGATAGGGAGTGCATACTTTGCCAAAGCCTTGTGTGATCTTGGGGCAAGTATTAACTTGATGCCGTATTCAGTTTTTAAAACTTTGGGAATCGGGCAACCTAGGGCGACCTCTATGCGTTATGATCGCATTCGGGAGCGCCAGTATGAGGATCCCAACCTTCATGCTCTTCAAGATAGAGTTCGGCAAGGTGATGCCAGAGATGTGACCATAGATGATGATGGTGTGATGAGGATGCAGGGCCGTATCTGTGTGCCCAACATAGATGGGCTTTGAGAGTTGATTCTTGAGGAGGCTCATAGCTCGCGGTATTCCATCCATCCGGGTACCGCAAAGATGTACCAGGATATGAGACAACACTATTGGCGGCGAAGGATGAAGAAGGATATAACAGAGTTTGTAGCCAAGTGTCTCAATTGTCAGCGAGTCAAATGTAAGCATCAGAGACCGAGAGGATTACTTTAGCATATTAAGCTTCCAGAGTGGAAGTGGGAGCGGATCACCATGGATTTTGTGGTTGGACTTCCTCGTACCTTGGGGAAGCATGATGCTATTTGGGTGATTGTGGACCGGCTGGCCACATCAGCCCATTTCATTCCGGTGTTGACTACATATTTTTCTGAGAGGTTGGCCCAGATCTACATTCGGGAGATAGTCCGATTGCATGGTGTGCCGGTATCCATTATATCAGATCGAGGTCCTCAGTTCACCTCACACTTCTGGAGAGCCTTGCATAGTGAGTTGGGTACCCAAATATATCTCAGCACATCATTTCACCCTCAGACGGATGGACAGTCCGAGCGCACGATTCAGATTCTTGAGGATATGCTCTGTGCATGTGTGATGGATTTTGGAGGGTCATGGGATCGGTACTTGCCTCTTGCAGAGTTTGCTTATAATAACAGCTACCAGTCCAACATTTAGAAGGCGCCGTATGAGGCTTTGTATGGTAGGCGGTGCAAGTCTCCAGTGGGATGGTTTGAACCGGATGAGGCCCGATTGTTGGGTACAGACTTGGTTCAGGATGCCCTGGACAAGGTGAAGGTGATTCAGGAGAGACTTCGCACAACTCAGTCCAGGAAGAAGAGTTATGCGGACCGTATGGCTCGTGACTTGGAATTTATGACTGGTGATCGGGTTTTGCTTCGGGTATCGCCTATGAAGGGCGCCATGAGATTCGGGAAGAAGGGTAAGCTGAGTCCGAGGTTCATTGGCCCTTTTGAGGTGTTGCAGCGGGTTGGGGAGGTTGCTTATGAGTTGGCCCTGCCTCCCAACCTAGCAGGAGTTCATCCGGTATTCCACGTTTCTTTGCTCCGGAAGTATCACGGTGATCCGACTCATGTTTTGGATTTCAGCTCGGTCCGGTTGGACAAGGATCTATCATATGTTGAGGAGCCTGTGGCTATATTGGACAGGCAGGTCAGAAAGCTTAGATAGAAGAATATTGCCTCAGTCAAGGTTCAGTGGAGGGGTCATCCGGCCGAGGAGGCGACTTGGGAGACCGAGCATAATATGCGGAGTCAGTATCCTCATCTTTTCACAGCTTCAGGTATGTTTCTATACTCGTTCGAGGACGAACGATTTTCTTAAGAGGGGGAGAATGTAACGACCCGGTCGGTCGTTTTGAAAGTTAGTGTCCTGATCCCCTAATAACTTCTTCCCCCATGTCTATTTATGTTATTAAAACTTGTCGGAGCGTTGAGTGGTGAAATCCGGAGTGATTTTGGACACTAGTCCTTAAATGTGGATTTTTGCTTTTGAAATCAGGCTGTAGCTAGAACTGTGTGAAGACGGATCCGGAATGGAATTCCGTCAAATCCGTTAGCTCCGTTGGGTGATTCCGGGGTTAGGAGCGTGTTCGGAATATGTTTTTGAGGTATGTTGTAGATTTAGGCTTGAATTGGCGAAAGTTGGAATTTCGGCGATTTCGGCGATTTTGGCCGATAGGTGAGATTTTGATATCGGACTCGGAATGGAATTCCGAAAGTGACAGCAGTTCCGTAATATCATTTATGACCTGTGTGCAAAATTTGAGGTCATTCGGATGAGTTTAGACGTGTTTCGGCATCGGATGTGAATTCTAGAAATTTCATAAGTTCTTAGGCTTGAATCTATGCATAATTGATGATTTTGATGTTATAAGATGTGTTTCTAAGGCTCGACCAAGTTTGAGCAAGGTATTTAGGTCATTTGGTAGGTTTGATTGAGGTCCCGGGGGCCTCGGGGGTGTTTCGGATGCTCAATGGGTGAATTTGAAACCTTGAGAACAGTTGAACCATTGCTGGTTCTGGTGTCTCGCACCTGCGATGGTTTTCCCGCAGGTGCGGGAGATAGGTTCGCAGATGCGGTTTGAGTAGGGGTTGCCAGTGGTCGCAGGTGCGGGACCGCAGATGCGGCCAAGTGACCGCAGGTGCGGCCCCAGCCTTCTTAAGTGACTTCCGCACCCGCGATAGACTCTCTGCAGGTGCGGCCCCAAGGTCGCAGGTGCGGAATCCCTGTGTTGGTTATACCAAAATCCGAGGGTTAGAAATTCATAACTCCAAAAGCGATTGAGAGCTTGGAAATTGACGCTTTTCAGTGGAATTCGAAGAGGAGAATCATAGATAACGTTTTCTAACCTTAATCCAATATTGCAATAGTCCCTATCATTTCCCTCAATCTAATCAATAAAATTGAATGAAAAGCCATAAAATTGGGATGAAACTTCCCCAAGTAGAAATCTGAGGATTTAGGGAGATTTAGACGTCGGATTTTGAGGATTCTTGTTCGAGTGAGTTCGTGAGCGAATGGGTGTTCGGGAAATATAATTTTTACCCGATTCCGAGACGTGGGCCCAGGGTACCTTTTGGGCGGATTTCCTAATTTCGCGTATTAGCTTAGAAATAATTAGCTATTTTGTTCCCTTGAAGTGATATTTACATTATGCAATCGAATTGAATAGATTTGGGCCACCCGGAGTCGGATACTCGTGGAAAGAGCATGGTATTGAGTTGATTAGCGCAGTCAAGGTAAGTGGCTTGCCTAACTCTGTGTTGGGGATTTTTCTTAGGTATTTTTACACTGATTTTTACTATGTGGACGTCGTGTACGTGAGGTGACGAGTGCGTACACGGGTCATGATTGCTAAATTCCCGATTTTCCTTCCATGACATTACTCATTTCATTCCTATATTATTGCTTCATGTTATAACTGACTAGTTAGCATAGGGATGAACATGCCTACCTATTATCACTTGAATTCCCTGTACTTGCTACTATTTGCTTCATGCTTAGGTAGTTTTACCTTATTCTTGCCTATTGTTTTCTTGGATTGTTTAATTAAGCCGTATCCGATAGGATTTTTGCATCTCATATTTAAATTGGGACTACGGATCGAGATCCGGGAGCTTTTCCCCGTACTGCATTGCATATTTAAATTGGGACTACGGACTGAGATTCGGGAGCTTTACCCCTGTATTGCATTGCATATTTGCTGTTGAGATATATGTTGTGCTGAGCCGAGGGATTTTCTTTATTATTTCTTTCTGTTTTCCTTTAAATGCTGCTTATTTTAGCTGTTTATATGTCACTGTTCAAACTTATAACTGTCTTATTTTCAAACTCAATAGAGCCTTAACCTGACCTCGTCACTACTTGACTGGGGTTAGGTTTGGCACTTACGGAGTACCGAATGTGGAGTACTCACGCCCTTTTCTGCGCATGTTTTCCCCATGTGCAGATCCAGGTACCGGTATACAACGTTTGGCTAGGAGTACTACAACACTTGCTCAGGAGACCGCGAGGTAATTCTGCCGCGTCCATAGAATCTCACGTGTCCCCATCTACTCTACTATAGGCATAGGAGATAGACATATACACGTTTTCTTTATTCCGATTGTATAGAGCTATAAATGTATAAAGCTTGTGACTTTGTGACATTCCGGATTTTGGGAAAGTAAAAGATGTAGATGCCGAGCGGCTAAATTTTATAATATTATTTCATCTTTACTGTTTTCTTATAATTTGTCTTATTTTTTCGCAATATAGGCTTACGTAGTCGTAGAGACTAAGTGTCGTCATGAGACCGTTCGGAGGGTAAATTCGGGTCGTGATATTATACCCATTAATTTCAAACTATTTACCCTTAATGCCCAGACCCAAACTATTTACTACTTCTACCCATAAGGCCCAAATTATTTACCACCTTATTCATTTATTCTATTAAAAAATTACTAATACAAATTACATATCATTCTCATTAATGAATAACGAAAGAATATATCTATTCCCACATTCCACTGGTAGGACACATAAACGGTTGTTGGAGCCTTAAAATAGAAACTCATGGCTGGCCAATATATGCTTCCTCTCTTTACTTTAACTTTATAATGCAGCAAATCTGACATGCCTTTATATTTGCTATCTATTTTCCTACTATGCAATGTCACAGGTATCTTAAAATGGATGTAATTTCAAATTTGGAAAAAGAAATTGAAACTCCATACGAATGAGTTCAAAATGTTAGACCTGATTTTTTTATAGTGTTTTACTATTGAAATTCGGTAGTTGTTGTTCTATGATGTGTAGATTGTACCTTTGATGCTGGTTTTTTGAGATTTATTGTACAATAATTTAAATCCACCATTGAAGGACCTTGAAGCTTGAAACTCATAATTTGGTATGTTTGAGTTTTTAATTTTTTGATCTGATCCTGCATGTGTTTGTTTGGAAAGTTGATTGGAGGTTGTAGCTAAAGTTTTAGTCAGTTTGGTAGAGATTTAGTAGTAGATTTTAGAAATTTGGGTTGAAATATAGTTGAACCAGAGAAGAAGACGAATTTGTATTGTATACTCAAATAGTATACAAATATACCATTTTGGTATACATTTCATTCTAACTATATACCCTATTAGTATAGCTATATACTACATTGGTATCATATGCTAGTTGAATCATTTTTTGGTTGTATTAGCTGCATTTAATTGGTACAATATTTGATTTCTCTTAATAATAGTAATATAGTACAATATCTTGAAATACTTTATTATATTAATAAGTGGTACACTATTTTTTTTATTTTTATCTTCATGCATGTGCGTTATGTGCCATATAGTTGCCGGGAATTAACCAGCAAAACTGTATACCATGTTGGTATAGTTATATGCCATATTGGTATCATATGGTAGTTTGAACATTGTTTTGGTTGTTTTAGCTGCATTTTAAGTGAATTCTATATGAAATTATTTATATGACCATGATTTGCAGTGCTGAAATTCTTGTGTGCCAATGGACATAAATTATGTGTATTATGTAATAGGTTTTATAGTTTATAGGCAATTGTTGGAACGACCCCATATAACTATATACCCCTGTTAGTATACAGAATGAGCAAGTTGTTTTGCGAATATTTAGCTTGCAATACGAACATATAATTTTCTCATACTTTTATTACATCATTTAATATTTTGGTATAATATTATAGTCGCAGATAGTTGCAGCAATATTCTAGAGAAATCATATGCTCCGTTGGTATACATATATACCATATTGGTATCACATGGTGCTAGAAGTATTTTTTGCAACTTATACTTTTATTGTATTTTTCAATAATTTATTATCATTTTTATTCTAACTAGTATATATGGAGATTTGGTTGCTGTAGATTATATTTTCTTGCTCTATAACTGATTGTATTACTGCTAATGGTAGAGTGTGTACTGATATTTATAGGGAAGGATATCAAATTTTGCATGGCAATCACGTGTTGATTTTTAGAATCTGATTATGTAATTTATGATGCTCAGCAGTAGTTAGTGTGATATTCAATGAATTAGATCAAGTGACAACTGATATTATTTCAGTTTAATAATTGAATTTAAAAAATGAGAAAAAAATAAAAATAAAAAATTAAAAAAAAAGGTGAATTAATATTTTTACTATATCAGTTATATTTTTTTATTGTATAAAAAGAATAATAAAAAATAATGAAAATAATAAATAAAATTGGATTATAAAGAGAAAAAAATATAATAAAAAAAGTTAAATAAAATTAGAAAAGGAAAAAAGAAAAAAAGTAAGAAGAAAACGAGAAAATAGAAAAGGAAAAAAGAAAGAAAAAAAAAGGAAAAAGAAAAAGAAAAAGAAAAAGAATAGAAACATAGAAATAAAAAAATAATTAGAGAAAAAAGAGAAATTTTTCCACAAAAACTACTATAAGTAGGCAATATAATTAATTTGATGGGTAAAAGAATAAATGGGTAGACAAGAATAAATAGTTTTATTTTTGTGGGTAAGTGTGTCATTCTCCTTAAAAAAAAAAATAGTAGCCGAATCCCCTTTTTCTTTTTAAATGCCCACGTTGTTCATTTTTTTTTTCTTTGTTTCCTTTTTTTTTTAAAGATAAAGAAGACTTTTGATTATAGAAAGAAACCTAGTTTTTCTCTTTCTTCTTTCTTGGTCTTTACAGCCGCCAATCATGTTATATGAGCACAAAGCTCCTCTTCTTGGAAGAGATTAGTTTGGACTTGGAGTACAAAACTCCATATTTCTTGTTCCTTTTTTTTTTTAAAATTTCGAATCAGGTTAAAAAAACTGATTTAATAAAATTCCAGATGTGACTTAACATGTTTCAATCACTTTCTAAACGTGATTTACAATTCCAGTGATACATAGACAAAAAACGCCATTGATTCATACAAAAAAAAATCAACTAACGATTTATTTATTTATCCGATCTAAAAACCTATTTCTACTGATAAAAAAAATTGTTAAACATATTAACTGTCTCAATTGCACAATGAAAAATACATGTGTATGATATTTTAGATTTACATGTAAATTTAGAACTATTTTATATATGTATTCGGATCAGAATCAGTCTATGACTCTGATACCAATGAAGGAATATATTAATCTAAACACATTAGATAGCGTGTAAAACGTAAAACGAGAACTTACTTGTTTTTCGTGAAGCGAAAGCGAAAACAGATGAACCGCGACTAGGATTACCGGTTGGCGGTGGTCCTAAGCGTAGGAAAAATACTATTTTTTTATATTTTTAATGTACACACTAAGTGTACTTATATAGAGAATACTTAAGGTTAACTAATAACCGTATTGAGCCTTAGAGCACTGGTGGACCCAATATTTCCTACTAATGGTCTACTCTCTGTCTTGTTTGGCTTATATATAGATACAAAGATTAAAGAATACAAGAAAGGGAGAAGAGAGTATTAGAGTAATTAAGGTGGGGATTGAGAAAGTGATTATTGGAATGCCTAATAACGTAATAGGAGTAATATTTAGTGGAATTAGTGTTAGGGTACGCGCTTTGCGCGTGTACCCCATTATGAGTATATAATAAAAAAAATAGTTAATACTATTAAACAACGTAATTGAGTCATAAATTAAAAATTAAAGAAAAAAATGTAAATTCCTGGAACGATGAATACATGCCGATCATATTTAGTCAGTTCAATAAAAGAAGAAGTCATGTTCTACAAAGGAGAATTTACGTGGTCTACCCACTAAAAATACCACTTAATTCCATATACTTTTAAAATATTTATTTTACTTTGTATATCTTTTTTATAAAATATTATTTACTTCTTAAATCTTTAATATCATTATATGCTATTAAATATATCCCACCTTTTAAGGGATTAGATAATCTCCCCATATTCTTTTAGAATATTTCCACATTTAATGCATATACCGTATCTTTCTCAATATACGGTAAACCATCATATACCCCATAAAAGGGTAAAAGGCTATATACCCACACAATTTGTTCTCAACCATTGGTGAATAAGGCGTCTATTAAGGCGATGAAGTTTCTTTTCCCATTGAAATTCAATCGGGTGAAGTAAAATTATTAGAAAAAACTCGATATGCAATCTATGAATACAATATTAAAAATAATAGCATACCCATGAATTCACAAATTGATTCTATAATATTAAAAATTAACACTGTAATATTTTCAATAATTTCTAAAAGTATTCACTCAATACTACCATTAGTCAGTCAATATTGTAATGTATAAGAATACAATATTCATATCTAAATAAAACCCACAATATTCTCATTTAGATGATAATATTGGAAAACAACATAACACAATATTCTTATTTGGAATATACAAGTTAATACTAATTAAATACGTAATGTTCTAATTTGGAATACACTATTCTAATTTGGAATACAATAATATTCGAATTTAGAATACACTATTATAATTTGAAATACAATAATATTCGAATTGAGAATACACTATTCTAATTTGGAATACAATAATATTCGAATTTAGAATACACTATTTAACTATAAAAAACACTATATTCCGATGTGGAATACATACTTAAACCATTCTTTCTTAAAAATATTCCAGTTTAGAATTCATTAGAATAATTTGTTGGGATTTTAAGTAATTAATGATATACTTTTGATGGGTATATAAGAAATTGCTCTTCTTCTAGCTAATAAAGAGTTGAGAAGAAAGCAAGCCTCGCGCCGTCGTCGTCGTCGCTCGCTCGGCTCGGCCTCGGCTTCGGCTTCGGCATCGGCTTCGGCTTCGGCTTCGGATTCGGATTCGGATTTGGATTTGGATTTGGATTTGGTCAATCGATCAAGAGATTATTTTTTGGACCAAATTTATTTGTTAATAGTAAATATATATTAACAGAAATGTTATTAAATATTTGTTTTAATAACAAAATATTAATATTAAAATAAATATTAATATTAAATCCATTTCAGTTATTATCCAGAATTTAGTTTTCTGTTTTGTAACAGAAAATTAACTACCCTTCAATTTTCCCTCTTTATTATTGAGTAAATAGCCAATTATGTCATGGCATTTACTTTATGGGCGTTTTTGCAAAAACAGCCATTATGGAGAGTTGCACCTCTTNTTTCTGTTTATTTATTTTATTATTTCCAGAATTGTTTTACAAATACAGAGATATAACATAATTCACATAATTACCGCTATCCCATACTCCGCCATGTTGAATCATGATTGGTATATCTTCCATTGGAACATATGAAGTTTTATTGAATTACATAAAACTTGTACGCTGGAAAAAAGACATATGGTGAAGAAGCGGAATAGGGTTTTATTAGGAGAGAGGTGAATCTTAATATTCTCTACATATATGTTTCAGTAGTCATGGCTACATTTAAGTGATATCATCACCTAAAATATTGGTTGTTACGATTTTGTATATCACTAATTGGGTTTATACGAAGTAATTAATTAAGAATTTCCTATGTAAATTTCAAACTTAGGCATATAGAGAAAAGAGAATTTATAGGTGGGTATACGATATTTGTCCCCCTTATATAAAAGGCCTCGAATATCATTGATGGATGTTGATTTTATTTAGCAAGTTCAATTACAAAGAAATCACATCCAACAAAAGGCCTTAGATGGCTTACTATGATTTTTGAGTACCACTGTTTGCACCAACCCGATTGGTTTGAGAACTACAAGATTTTACAGAAGAATACACATAATTGTAAACTATAGATCTTATTCAATATTAATTATAATAACATATTCGTGCTAATCTTTTCAAAGAATCAACTGCAATTAAAGAGGAAAAACAACTCTAAACCAATTTGACGAAAGAAAACAAAAAGGGAATTTTCATCCATAGAAATACCCTAATAATTGTTAGTAATATGTGTTCGAAACTAGAAAAATCAGAGAAGTAAGGAAACGTTAGTTCATAAACAAATCGTAAAATAATTCTGAGCCCACTGAATTTAAAGTGTGCCCTTAAGGAATTTAATCCCCTCATTGTTGCCCAAGGTATACGGATTAATTCCTCCCAGGATAGAACAGAATAACTATTCTGTGATATCGGCACTTCAAATTACAGAATTTCAGCGAACTCAACAAATGGAGCAAATCACACTCGACACTTATGTTTATTTAGAAAATAATGCAACAATGTAGAAAAGGGGAGATGGTTTCAGATTTTCCATGTCTAAAAAATGAGGCCAAGCCTCTAAATTTATAGACAATGAAAGGGTGAGATGAAGAGGTGCAATCCAAGAGGTACCTCTTCCATTTTCCATTCACGCCCCTTAATAAAACCGCAACAACCCCCCACATGAATGGGGAATGGACATATGTGGAAAAACATGCATGAAAAATATTGTGTGATTCTCAATTAAGGATTAATCGTATCTGGATAAGTAGGTTTCCCTTTGATCTTTCCGTAGTAACTTATGTCAGATATACTCGGTCAATCGGTAGATTTGATATCTTTGAACCGTCTAACTTTGGTGTACTTAGACAACCATAAGTCACACAATCAATCCTCAGTCGTCTTTGGTTCTCACGGTTGTGTTCGTTTAAGCCATGAACACCGCCTGGTTTCATGAGTGCTTAGAGAATGGGCATTTATTTTCATTCCCCTTAAAGCGGCTTACACTTCACACTCACATAGGTGATTTTTAAACGTGTAATCCTATGGACACACTATCTGGTCATATCCTGCCAGACTTAGAAAATCATTAAAAAGCTTTAAGCTTTATTGACTCATCAAAAAGCCTTAATGCTTTACCTTGATTTCTGAACATTGTGTTCATCACGAGAATAGGTTGATTTATTTGACAATGTTGAATCATCATTCATAACTTTGTTTGAACTCTTTGAACCTAACTCTTGGGATCTCCAGTCTTGTGATGACCCAAGGGGTCATTTTATGAACGAAGACTCCGTTCTAGCCTTGAATTAGCGAAAGCTAA
The DNA here is from genome assembly GCA_005239495.1 of Nicotiana undulata. Lineage (NCBI taxonomy): Eukaryota > Viridiplantae > Streptophyta > Magnoliopsida > Solanales > Solanaceae > Nicotiana > Nicotiana undulata. Next base: position 147,880 of record ML278862.1, read on the forward strand.
AATGACGATTTTGGTCGACAGTGAAAAATTAGGTATCGGGGTCGGAATGAAATTCCGGAAGTTGGAGTAGGTTCATAGTGTCATTTTTTATGTGTTTGCAAAGTTTTAGGTCATTCAGACGTGGTTTGGTAGGTTTCGACGTCGTTAGCGAATTTTGGAAGTCTAGAAGTTCTAAGGCTTGAATCCGAGGTTGATTTGGAGTTTTGGTGTTGTCTTGAGTGTTCTGGAGGTTCAACTAAGTTCGAGTAGTGATATATGCTTGTTTGAATTATTGGTTGAGGTCTCGAGTGAGTTTCAGATAAGTTTGGGTTGTGTTGTGCTCGTTTTTCTTAAATTTCGACGTTGTTTCTTCAAGCATAAATGATATCATATTGAACAAATAAGCTTTGGTTTCTGTTTTGGTTGAAGTATTAGACCTGTATTGTCATTACGGACCCGTAGCAAAAAGAATCATCGAATTTGAACATCGTATGAGGATTTTATGGTCATTTTACCAAGGTTGCTAGATTTTTCAGATTAATTACGAAATTGTCACTGACGGCGTATTTAAAAATCTGCACTATTTGCAAATATTAAAACGACATATCTCCTTCATTATAAGGTCATATTGAGTGATTCAAAAGTCTAACTTGAGTAAAATTTCACAAGGAATCCATTGAAGGCATAAAAAATGAGTTTCGGGATCGTTTGGAATGAGAAACGAGGCAGAATAGCTGACAAAAAAATATATAAAATAAGAATTTGTTCATTCGGTCATATTATGAGTTGGGGAGCTCGGATTTGAGCGATTATCACCATAGGGATTCGGGTAAGTGTTCTTTACTCATTTTTGGTTATGTTTTATGAATCCATCTTCGTTTTTGAGATTTGATTGATGATTTTAAAGTGAAATTGAGGGAGTTAGGGCTTGAGTTTTGGAGAGTTTTAGGTAGGGATTTGAGGGACCAAAGGGAGTCCTATTTTGATAAATTTTATATGGTTAGACTCGGGAGAGGACGCGGGTTTTGATTCTTCCATTTTTGACTGATTTCGAGATGTGGGCCCGAGGATCGAAATTTGGCCGATTTTGAATTTTTGTAGTTTTTATTGTGAAATTCGATTCGTTAGCCTATGTTGATATTTTTATTAACCTAATTATGATTAGATTCGAGCGGGTTGGAGCAAGATTCTAAAGGAAAAAGCTGTAATTGAGCAGTGAGTGGCCTGCAAATTTGAGGTAAGTACTTTGTTTAACCTTGACTTGAGTGAATAGGAATCCCCAACTTAATTGCTATGTGAATTTGCATGTGTGTGGTTTATAGGTGAGATGACGAATATCTATGCACTACCAAATTATCTGTTAAGCATGATCCCTTCCCCCTTTCCAATTTAATTGATCCCTAGTTTAATTGTTTTATGATCATTGATGCCTTCATGTCTACTTGGTTCGTCAACTTGTTGTTAAATATTGTTTGAAGAATTTTAAAAGTGTTACCTGTTCTTTAGTCACATTGTGATACATCTGGTTGAGCTGGTTGTCAATGTTACATTATACATTTCGGTTGGTTTCGCTGTGTAGTGATAATTGGTGAAGTTTCTGAATAGTACAGTTTCCTGTTTATGATAATTGAGATTTAAGTATTGTGAAAGGCTTTGAATCTAATTTGTGAAATTTTATTATAAATAAAGAGATGAAATGTGATTTTTCCGGTGGGAGCGGGTTGCACGCCACAACAAGGAGTAATATGGGTGGACAAGTGAGATCGTATTGCACGCCGCAACAGGAGAAATAAGGGTGATATATATATAGGGAGGAGCAGTAAGGGTGGATAGGTGGGATCGGGTTGCACGCCGCAACAAGGAGCAATAAGGGAGAATATTCATGTTTTACTGTTTATAAAATGAAGGCTGGAACACTCATTGTTTTATTGTCATTATTTTATATTCTGCTCTTACTTTTATTTAATGTGAAACTTGTTCTGTTTACAATTGTTGAGACATAAATATTGTGAAAGACTTTGACTTAATTGTGATTTTTTTAAATAAAGAGATGTGATTGTCTAGTGAGAGCGGGTTGTACGCCACACCGAGGAGTGATAAAGGTGGACAGGTGGGATCGGGTTGCACGCCGCAACAGGAGAAATAAGGGTGATATATATAGGGAGGAGCAATAAAGGTGGACAGGTGGGAGCGGCTTGCGCGACGCAACAAGGAACAATAAGGGAGGACATTTATGTTTTACTTATTTTTTTTAAACACAAGGATTTGAAAACCTACTGGTTTACTTCACCATTTTTTTAAATATTTTGCACTACTTTTACTTTTAAGTTAAAATTTGGAAATTTGAAAACTTATTTGAGAATTGGTTATAGCTGAAACCTGGAAATGGTGGCTGAGTTATTTTATTCATTTCTACAGATTATTGTTTAGTTTAGTTTAGAATTTCCTTCTTGCTTTATTATATATTATTCACAGGTTATATTGTTAAGGCCCCGTCATAGCCTCGTCACTACTTAGTCGAGGTTAGGCTCGTCACTTACTCAGTACATGGGGTCGGTTGTACTGATACTACACTCTGCACTTCTTGTGCAGATCCAGGTACCAGTCAGGGTTAGGTGAAAGTAGTAGTTGTCATTATTCGCACGGAGATACGAGGTAGATCTGCTGGCGTCCGCAGATTCCTGGAGTCTTCCCTTTATTATTTGTATACTGTTTTATTTCATTCAAAACATAGATACATTTCTTTCAGCCCAATTATTTGTAATATTCTATAGTAGTTCGTAAATTGTGACACAGACCCTAAGTAGTTTTATAGTTAGTATTAGCTCGTGGTTCGTCTATCATTTCAAATATTATTTATGATATTAGTTGTTGGAAAGTAATAGATTTCGTGTTTATTTAAAATTGCTTATTCATGTTTAAGCGGATTGTTAAAAGAAAGTGGTTAAATAAATTCTAACATTGGCTTGCCTAGCAAGTATGGTGTTAGGCGCCATCACGATCCCGATGGTTGGGAATTTGGGTCGTGACAAGTTGGTATCAGAGCACTAGGTTGCTTAGGTCTCACAATTCACGAACAAGCTTGTTAGAGTCTGAAGGATCGGTACAGAGACGTCTGTACTTATCTTTTAGAGGCTATCGAGTTAGGAACAATTTCACGTCTATTCTACTCTATCGTGTGAATTTATTCTATCACCAATGATTGAACTCTTCTATTCTTTCCCTCTCGCAAATCTCAACACGCATTGCGTCCACAACCGGACAAGAAATAGAGCCCTAATGACAGGTACGATTAGGGGAAGAGGTAGAGGCAAAGCTCAGTCCATAGCTCGAACATCAGCACCTATGGTAGAGCCTCAAGTGGATCTAGAAGCGGAGGTTCTAGCTTAGTCGGTATATGTTGGACCAGTCAGGTTCCAGAAGGATTCATAGCTATGAAGTATTGCAGAACATGGGAATAGTTGAAAGCAATAGGGTTGAGTTATATGAGCTGTGAAGTTTAACATTATGGATTATTAGACGTTGTGATCTATGTCTTCGAAGTCCACTATCAAGGAATAGATTGCGGGGTCATGTGTTATATCGGTTTTGACCTGGAATGTATAAGGCTTAAGATTTTGCAAGATATAAAGTTGGGACTTGCGGTATGTCTGCCTCCTTAATAACCATATACCTCAGTACCGAAGGAGTTATATAAACAAATTTAAATCTACGGAAGGTCTACTCTGTGTGGAAGTCACAATTTTGGATTTTGGGGTAGCTCAGTAGTGTTGGGTCAACATAGTAAAAGAAGAAATTGGCCGCTGGTGTTTGTCGTAAGCCTACGAAGAGGGATACCAGCCATTGCAGCGCCAAATACTTGAATCAGTTCTCATAAATGCTATTGATAGAATTTGTTCTCGGGCTCTCCATAATGTGTGGCGCATAGGGTTTGAACGGTTGCGTCAAGTCACCATGACGGTATCAGAATATGCCATCAGGTTCGATAAGTTAACCCGTCATACTCCTACTTCAGTTCATATAGCTAGAAAGAAAGTTCACAGACTCATTAAAGGACTCAATTATGATCGTAAAATTTTGTACGACTCAGGGCTTGATACTTTATTTCGGCTAGTGGTAGAAATTGTCCTAGACTTGAGAGAGTCATATTTCATCAGAGCACTCGGGCTACGTGCCCCATTGCAGTCAACTCAACTTACATGTCGAAGGTGGAGGTCAAACTCCTAGAGGTAGAGATCCAGCCTGTTGATGTATTTTCTATAGTATGGCTGAGGTCGCTACACCAGATGGTGTCATTACTAGTACAATTTTTAGTTATTATAAAATGATAGTTTCCTTAACTTGATTCGGTTATGAGTATCTAAGAAAGTCCTCCTAATATGCTCCACTCATGGGTGAGCTTCGTAACTCTGAAATCTACTTATGTGAATACTCGTATTGGGAGATTCTATGGAGATAGCTATGTCTATCATTACGTGTTGTAATTTTGTTTAACAAAAAAATATTTAAAAGAAGAAAATAGAATGTTTCGATTGGCACGATGTGCATATTACTTGTGATTCAGAACTGAGGGTGAGATACTCACATTTTAATATGATTTGGTATGTTTAAATCGGGCTACGAGGCGCGGTGAAAGTTATATAAGGACGGGATCCTTGTGATGAAAATTCTTGTGTTTAAATTCTCCATTGTGCAAAAAACAAAAATACTATAGTACTAATAAGGAGTCATGCCTGTTAGGTTTATTCGAAATTTTTTGTATAAAAAAATTATTTGTGCATAATTTGACAAATTTGTGCTATAATTATTGAGCTTTAACCTACAAGGTAGGTGCCCGCCCATGTGGTGTTAAATGAGACACGTTAATTCGGGTATATAATTACAAGGCTTCAAGCATCGTATCTCGTTATCAGTATTGTGAAGGTTTGAAAAGAGATTATTGTTAACGTGAAGTTATTTGATAATTCTGTAATTGGCTATGAACAACTATTAAGAAAATAGAGGCAGTCAAGAACTGGCCTAGACCCACTACAACCACGGAGATCATGAGCTTCTTGGGTTTGGCGGGTTACTACCGTCGTTTTGTGTAAGGGTTCTCATCCAGAGCATCCCCAATGACTAATTGACTCAGAAAGGGGCCCAATTTAAATGGTCATATGAGTGTGAGGCGAGCTTTCAGAAGCTCAAGGCAGCTTTCACTTTAGCACCGGTGTTGGTGTTACCATCAGACTCGGGTTCTTTCACGCTATATTGTGATGCTTCCCATGTTGGACTTGGATCAATATTGATGTAGGATGGCAGGGTGATTGCATATGCGTCTCGGCAGTTGAAAATTCATGAGAAGAATTATCCTGTCCATGACTTGGAGTTGACAACTATCGTTCATGCATTGAAGATTAGGAGGCACTATCTTTATGGCGTGCCGTGTGAAGTTTCCACAGACCATTGCAGCCTCCAGTACTTGTTCAAGCAAAAGGAACTAAATTTGAGGCAGCGGAGATGGTTAGAGTTACTGAAAGATTATGATGTCATTATATTATATCATCTAGAGAAGGCCAACGTGGTGGATGATGCATTGAGTAGAAAGACGGTGAGTATGGGTAGCCTTGCATTTATTCCAGTCGGTGAGAGACCGTTAGCTTCAAACACTCAGACTTTGGCTAATCAATTCGTGAGGTTGGATGTTTCGCCCAGTAGTGTTCTAGCTTGTACAGTCGCTCGGTCTTCTTTAATTGAGCGTATCAGGGATCGACATGATGATGACCCACATTTAATGGTTCTTAGGGACACAGTTCGGCGCGGTGGTTCCAAGAAGGTTACAGTTGGAGATGACGGTGTTTTGATTATGCAGGGTCGTATATGTGTGCCTAATGTTGATGGACTTCGTGATTTGATCCTTGAGGAAGCTCACAGTTCTAAGTATTCCATTCACCCAGGTGCAACCAAAATGTACCAGGACTTGAGGCAGCATTACTAGTGGAGAAGGATGAAAAAAGACATTGTTGCGTATGTGACTCGTTGCTTAAATTGTCAGTATGTAAAATATGAGCATCAGAGACCCGGTGGTTTGCTTCAGCAGATAGAGATTCCTGAGTGGAAGTGGGAGCGTATCACTATGGACTTCGTTGTTGGACTCCCACGGACTCAGAGGAAATTTGACGCAGTTTGGGTTATTGTGGATAGGCTGACTAAATCAGCACATTTCATTCTTGTGGCGAGTACTTATACTTCGGAGCAGTTGGCTGAGTTATATATTCGGGAGATTGTTCGCTATGGTGTGCCCGCGTCTATCATTTCTGATCGGGGTACGCAGTTTACTTCGCACTTTTGGAGGGAAGTTCAACGTGAGTTTGGTACCCGAGTGGAGTTGAGCACAACATTTCATCCTCAGACTGACGGGCAGTCCGAGCGTACCATTCAGATTTTGGAGGATATGCTTCGCGCTTGAGTTATTGACTTTGGAGGTTCTTGGGATCAGTTCTTGCCGTTAGCGGAGTTTGCTTATAGTAATAGCTATCAGTCGAGCATTCAGATGGCTCCTTATGAGGCATTATATGGTAGATGATGCAGATCACCAGTTGGATGGTTTGAGCCGGGAGAGGATCAGTTATTGGGTACAAACTTAGTTCAGGAGACCTTAGATAAGGTCAAGATTATTCAGGAGAGACTTCGTGCAGCTCAGTCTAGGCAAAAGAGTTATGCCGATCGTAAGGTTCGTGATGTGGCATTCATGGTTGGAGAAAGAGTATTGCTTCGGGTATCACCCATGAAGGGTGTTATGAGGTTTGGGAATAAGGGCAAGTTGATCCCTAGGTATATCGGGCCGTTTGANGTATTCCATGTGTTTATGCTCCGGAAATATCATGGTAACCCGTCCCACGTGTTAGATGTCAGCTCTGTCCAATTGGACAAAGACTTGACTTATGAGAGTCGGTAGACATTTTAGACCGACAGGTTCGTTAGTTGAGGTCTAAGAGTTATCCTTCCTTCAGTTATGAGAGTTGGACATGCAGAGTAAATATCCACAATTGTTCGCCAATTCAGGTAATCTTCTATGTTTTTTCGAGGACGAATGTTTGTTTTATAGGTGGAGATTGTGATGACCCAAGGGGTCATTTTATGAACTAAGACTCCGTTCTAGGCTTGAATTGGCGAAAGTTAGAAATTTTGAGATTTTGGTCGACAGTGGAAAATTATGTATCGGGGTCGGAATGAAATTCCAAAAGTTGGAGTAGGTTCATAGTGTCATTTTTTATGTGTGCAAAATTCTAGGTCATTCGGACGTGGTTTGGTAGGTTTCGACGTCGTTTGCAAATTTTGGAAGTTTAGAAGTTCTTAGGCTTGAATCCGAGGTTGATTTGGTGTTTTGGTGTTTTCTTGAGTGTTCTGAAGGTTCAACTAAGTTGAGTAGTGATATATGACTTGTTTTAATTATTGGTTGAGGTCTCGAGTGAGTTTCAGATAAGTTTGGGTTGTGTTGTGCTCATTTTTCTTAAGTTTCGACGTTGTTTCTTCAAGCATAAATGATATCATATTGAACAAATAAGCTTTGGTTTCTGTTTTGATTGAAGTATTAGACCCGTATCGTCATTATGGACCCGTAGCAAAAAGAATCATCGAATTTGGAAATCGTATGAGGATTTTACGGTCATTTTACCAAGGTTGCCAGATTTTTCAGATTAATTACGAAATTGTCACTGACGGCGTATTTAAAAATCTGCACTATTTGCAAATATTAAAACCTACATATCTCCTTCATTATAAGGTCATATTGAGTGATTCAAAAGTCTAACTTGACTAAAATTTCACAAGGAATCCACTGGAGACATAAGAAACGTGTTTCGAGATCGTTGGGCACGAGAAACGAGGCAGAATAGCTGGCAGAAAATATATAAAAATAAGGGTTTGTTCATTCGGTCATATTTTGAGTTGGGGATCTCGGATTTGAGCGATTTTGGAGGCGATTATCACCATAGGGATTCGGATAAGTGTTATTTACTCAATTTTTGGTTCTGTTTTATGAATTCATCTTTGTTTTTGAGATTTGATTGATGATTTTAAAGTGAAATTGAGGGAGTTAGGGCTTGAGTTTTGGAGAGTTTTAGGTAGGGATTTGAGGGACCAAACGGAGTCCGATTTTGATAAATTTTATATGGTTAGACTCGGGAGAGGACGAGGGTTTTGATTCTTCCATTTTTGACTGATTTTGAGATGTGGGCCCAGGGATCAGAATTTGGCCGATTTCGGATTTTTGGCATATTTTGTAGTTTTTATTGTGAAATTAGATTCGTTAGCCTATGTTGATGGTATTAACCTAATTATGATTAGATTCGAGCGGGTTAGAGAAAGATTCTAAAGGAAAAGCTGTAATTGAGCGGTGAGTGGCCTGCGAATTTGAGGTAAGTGCTTGGTTTAACCTTGACTTGAGGGAATAGGAATCTCCAACTTAATTGCTATGTGAATTTTCATATGTGTAATGTATAGGTGAGGTGACGAATATCTATGCACCACCAAATTGTCTGTTAAGCATGATCCCTTCCCCGTTTCCAATTTTATTGATCCCTAGTTTAATTGTTTTATGATCGTTGATGCCTTCATGTCTACTTGGTTCGTCAACTTGTTGTTACATATTGTTTGAAGTATTTTAAAAGTTTTACTTGTTCCTTAGTCACATTGTGGTACATCTGGTTGAGCTGGTTGTCAATGTTAAATTATACATTTCAGTTGGTTTCGCTGTGTAGTGATAATTGGTGAAGTTTCTGAACAATATAGTTTCCTATTTATGATAATTGAGATTTAAGTATTGTGAAAGGTTTGGAATCTAATTTGTGAAACTTTATTATAAATAAAGAGATGAAATGTGATTTGTCTAGTGGGAGCGGGTTGCACGCCGCAACAAGGAGTAATAAGAGTGGACATGTGGGATCGGGTTGCACGCTGCAACAGGAGTAATAATGGTGATATATATAGGGAGGAGCAATAAGGGTGGATAGGTGTGATCGGGTTGCATGCAGCAACAAGGAGTTCAATTTGGCAAGTGTGACAACCCCATAAGAGATCCTGCTGTCCATGAATGTCAAAGGGTGACGTAGACCACCTTGTTTAAAGTAGTGGACAACGACATGGGTTACAACATAATTCTCGGGAGGACATGTTTACACGAGATGAAGGCCTTATGTCACGACCCGAAATCCCACCCTTCAGGCCGTGACTGCGTCTAACGTTGAACCCGCTAGACAAGCCAACGTATCTAAGTAGTCCTAACAATTCAACCCAGGTTAACAGTAGTAAAGTTAATACCTTTCAAAACTGAACAGAATAACAAAACACCTTAAAATCCTTAACAACAGAAATGTAATAGAAATTCAAAAGAAATGCAAAGGAACATAATGAATTACATATCGTCGCATACCCAAAAATGGGGTGTCACAACTAAAGAACTATCTAAACAGAGTGCTAAATACAGAGTCTGAAAAGAAATACATAATTGTATTTGGAGCTACAAAAGAAATAAGACAATAGCAGAACTAATGAGCAGGGGAGACTCCAAGGTCCACGAATGCCAGCAGTATACCTTGAAGCTCTGGGTGGACTGAAGGTGACTCCCTCAATGCGGTCCACTGGGTCCGGATGCGGGGTCTGCACAACATTAAGAAGTGCAGTGTAGCATCAGTACAACCGACCCCATGTACTGAGTAAGTGTCGAGCCTAACCTCGGCCGAAGTAGTGACGAGGCTAGACTTGACAATAATGATAACTTGTCCTATTCTACAGCAGGTAACAGGGACAAACCGAGGCAAGAAATAAGCAAACAAGTAAGGGATACGCGAACAGTAAATGGGGACAAGTGAGATGAAGCAGTTAAATTGACATATAGGAGTAAACAAGAAAGGCTTTAACACAATTGCCAATGAAACCAGTATAAATACCAGAAATGTAAATAATGGCACGGCATCACCCTTCGTGCTTTTACTCTCTTCCTCACAATGCGATGTATAATGTGAAATAGTATAAACCATGGCACGACATCACCCTTCGTGCTTTTACTCTCTTCCTCACAATGCAATGTACAATGTAAGGCAATGTAACTCATGGCACAACATTAACCTTCGTGCTTATAATCAATGTAAGTCATGGCACGACATTAACCTTCGTGCTTATAATCAATGTGAATCATGGCACGACATCACCCTTCGTGCTTTACACTCTTCCTCACTATGCAATGTAATCAAATATCATGGCACGACATCACCCTTCGTTCTTTACACTCTTCCTCACCAAACAATGACAAATATAATGGCAAGGATTACAACATAGTGGAAATACATTTCAACATCACCCGGCAAGGGGAAAACATCAATCAATATCACAACAATGCCCGGCAAGGGTCTCAGCTATAACCAATCAATTCAAATATATCCTTAACAATTGGATTTTCAATCAAACCAATACTTCATAGGTTCATCAACCAAGATTTGGTGAATATATAATTTGTTTTGAAATCCGACCCCAAATTGGGGTTGAATTACCCAAAATCCCATAAGCCCTAACTCTACCCAACACCCCTAATTTCTACTTTGATTTTTGGATTTTAGGCCTAGATTCTAGTGTTTATGGAAGAAATTAGTGTTAGAATCACTTACCCAATTGGTTATGGAGGAGAACTAGCTTAGGAATCGCCTATGGGGTCTTGGAGAAGAAGAAGTTGGTGAAATGTGAAAAATCCCGTGTAAGTATTTTGTTTTTGAGTAAAGAAATAACTGGGCGAAAATTGTTCTCTGCGATCGCGGAAGAAGGGCTGCGATCGCAGAGCTATACGATTTCCTACTATGCGACCGCAGAAGGCAAGATGCTATCGCAGAAGAACCAGTCCACAAACCTCAGCGATCACGGAGGGAGAGGTGCGACCGCGGAGAGATACTACCCAGCCCCCACCTGACTCCACTGACACACTATGCGATCGCGGAGGACGAGATGCGATCGCATAGCGCAACCCATCTACCCCTTCGCCTAAGCCTATGTGATCCCGGATCAAATGCTGCGATTGCAGAGAAGAAAACACCAGACACCAGAAACCAGTCCAAAACACCAGATTTTTCATGTTGTCACACCCCGTTAGCTACCCGAAACTCACCCGAGCCCTCGGGTCTCAAAACCAAAAACACACACGACTCCCAAAACATCCTACAGACTTATTCAAGCATTTAAATCACCAAGATATCATCAAAATCATCGAATTAAACCTCAAAACTCATAGAATTTTCTCAAAACTTCATAAAGCTTAATTTTTCCAATTTTGATCCGGAACACGTCATTTCAAGTCCGTTTTACACCAAATTTCACAGATAAGTCACATAACATATATTAAACCTGTTCCGGGCTCCGGAACCATAATATGGGCCCGGTAACACGGTTTTCACATCAACGTTCATTTTCAAAAACCTTTATTATTTTCAAAAAACAATTTTCTTTAAAAATTCATTTCTCGGGCTTGGGACCTCGGAATTCGATTCCGGGCATACGCCCAAGTCCCATATTTTCCTACGGACTCTCCGGGACCGTCGAATCACGGATCCGGGTCCGTTTACCAAATATGTTGACAAAAGTCAACTTTATTCATTTAATTGTTATAAAAATTCTATTTTCATCAAATTTTCACATAGAATCTTCCCGGCTACACGCCAGGGCTGCGCACGCATATCAAGGTGATATTAAAGGAGGCTTTTGGAGCCTCGGAACACAGATTTAGCTGAAATAACTTAGGATGACCTTTTGGGTCATCACAATCTCCACCTCTAAACCAAATGTTCGTCTTCGAACGGACGTAGAAAAGTACCTGAGTCTGAGAAAAGATAGGGATAACGACTCCTCATATAGGAATCGGACTCCCAAGTAGCTGCCTCGGCAGGCTGACCTCTCCACTGAACACGAACCGAAGGATAACTCTTTGATCTCAACTGACGAACCTGCCTAGCTAATATGGCTACCGGCTCCTCCTCACAAGTCAAATCCTTGTCCAAATGGACACCGCTGAAGTCAAGAACATGGGAAGGATCTGCAATGTACCTCCGGAGCATAGATACATGGAACACTGGATGCACTGCTGATAAATGCGGTGGCAAGGCAAATCTGTAGGTCACCTCTCCTACCTTGTCCAAAATCTCAAATGGACCAATATACCTAGGGCTAAACTTGCCCTTCTTTCCGAATCTCATCACGCCCTTCATAGGTGACACTCGAAGGAACACCTGGTCTCTCACCATGAAAGCCAAATCTCGAACTCTACGATTTGCAAAACTCTTTTGCATGGACTAAGCTGTACGAAGCCTATCCTGAATAATCTTTACCTTATCCAAGGCATCCTGGACTAACTCAGAACCCAACAACCTAGCCTCTCCGGGCTCAAACCATCCGACTGGAGACCGACATCGCCTACCATACAATGCCTCATACGGAGCCATCTGAATGCTCGACTGGTAATTGTTGTTGTAGGCAAACTCTGCTAAAGGTAAGAACTGATCCCATGAACCACCAAAATCAATAACACAAGCTCGCAACATATCCTCTAAAATCTGAATAGTACGCTCGGACTGTCCGTCCGTTTGAGGATGAAATGCTGTGCTCAACTCGATCTGTGTGCCCAACTCCCGCTGAAATACTCTCTAGAAATGGGAGGTAAACTGACTACATCGGTATGATATAATAGATAAGGGCAGCCATGCAACCTGACAATCTCTCTCATGTACATCTTTGCCAACTTCTCCGCTGAATATGAAACTGACACAAGAATGAAATGTGCTGACAAGGTCAGCCTATCCACCATGACCCATACTACATCGACCATTCTCTGAGTCTGTGGGAGCCCAACTACAAAATCCATCGTGATACGCTCCCACTTTCACTCGGGAAGCTGAATCTGCTGCATCAAACCACCGGGTCTCTGGTGCTCATACTTAACCTGCTGACAATTCAAGCACCGAGCTACATAAGCCACAATATCCTTCTTCATTCTACGCCACCAATAATGCTGCCGCAAGTCCTGGTACATCTTCGCGGCGCCCGGATGAATGGAATACCGGGAACTATGGGCCTCCTACATTATCAACTCACGAATGCCATCAACATCGGGTACACAAATACGACCCTGCAATCTCAAAACTCCCTCAGCATCGACTGTGACCTGCTTGGCACGTCCATGCCGAACCGCATATCTAAGAGCACACAAATGACGATCATCATACTTCCTGGCGCGAATACGATCATACAACGAAGAATGAGCGACGGTATGGGCCAACACACTGCCAGTCTCAGAAACCTCTAATCTAACCAATTGATTGGCTAATGCTTGAACATCCAAAGCCAAAGGTCGCTCTCCAACTGATAAATAGGCCAAACTACCCATACTGACTGACTTTCGGCCCAAAGCATCGGCCACCACATTGGCCTTTCCCGGATGATAGAGAATAGTAATATCATAATCCTTCAGCAACTCTAACCACCTCCTCTACCTCATATTCAACTCCTTTTGCTTAAGCAAGTATTGCAAACTCTTGTGATTAGTGAATACCTCACACGGTACCCCATACAAATAGTGCCTCCAAATCTTCAAGGCATGAACAATAGCTTCCAAGTCATGGACTGGATAGTTCTTCTCATGAATCTTCAACTGACGAGAAACATAGGCTATAACCTTGCTATCCTGCATCAATACCGCACCAAGTCCAACCCGTGAAGCATCACAATACACGGTATACGAACCTGAACCNTCGCTTCACACTCCTCAGACCATCTGAACTGAACACTCTTCTGCGTCAACTTGGTCGTAGGGGCTGCTATAGATGAAAACCCCTCCATGAACCGACGATAATAGCCTGCGAGGCCCAAGAAACTCCGAATCTCTGTGGCTGAAGTGGGCCTAGGCTAATCTCTAACTGCTGAAACTTTCTTCGGATCCACCTGAATGCCCTCTTCCGATACAACGTGGCCCAAGAATGCCACAGAACTCAACCAGAACTCACACTTAGAAAACTTGGAATACAACTGTCGATCTCTCAAATTCTGGAGAACAATCCGAAGATGCTGCTCATGCTCCTCTCGACTACGAGAATATATCAAGATCTCATCTATAAACACGATCACAAATGAGTCCAATTAAGGCCTGAATACCCGATTCATCAACTCCATGAAAGCAGCGGGGGCATTAGTCAACCCGAACGACATGACCAAGAACTCATAATGCCCATAACGAGTGCGAAAAGCTGTCTTAGGCACATCAGAAGCCCTAATCCTCAGCTGATGATAACCAGACCTCAAGTCTATCTTAGAGAACACCGTAGCACCCTGAAGCTGATCAAATAAGTTATCAATTCTCAGCAAAGGATACTTGTTCTTGATAGTAACATTATTCAACTGCCGGTAGTCAATACACATCCTCATTGAGCCATCTTTCTTCTTCACGAACAATACTAGAGCACCCCAAGGAGAAACACTAGGCCTGATGAAGCCTTTATCCAACAAATCGTGTAATTGTTCCTTTAATTCCTTCAACCCTGGCGGAGCCATACGATACGGGGGAATAGAAATGGGATGAGTGCCCTCAGCTAACTCAATACAAAAGTCAATATCCTTGTCGGGTGGCATACTCGACAGGTTAGCAGGGAATACCTCTGGAAACTCACGAACCACGGTCATAGACTCTATAGAAGGAACCTCAGCACTAGAATCACGAACATAGGCCAAATAGGCCAAACAACCCTTCTCCACCATGCGCCAAGCCTTTATATAAGAAATAACCCTACCCGAAGAATGACTAGGAGTCCCTCTCCACTCTAACCGAGGTATTCCTGGCAAGGCTAAGGTCACTGTCTTGGCATGACAATCCAAGATAGCATGATAGGGGGATAACCAATCCATCCCCAATATAACATCAAAGTCAACCATATCAAGAAGCAAAAGATCAACCTGAGTCTCCAGACCACCAATAACTACTACGCAAGCACGGTAGACTCGATCTACCACTATAGAATCACCCACCGGTGTAGACACATGTACAACAGTACTCAAAGAATCACGGGGCATACTCAAATAAGGGGCAAAATATGAAGACACATAGGAGAATGTAGAACCCGGATCAAATAACACCGAAGCCTCTCGGCTGCAAACTGAAACCGTACCTGTAATAACTGCATCAGAAGCCTCAGTATCAGGATGGGTAGGAAAAGCATAACACCGGGGCTGAGCCCCTCCAACCTGCACATCTCTGGGTCTACCTGCTACGGGCTGACCCCTACCTCTCATGGCCTGTGCTCCACCTCTATGAGCCTGACCAACACCTCTGGCACCACGACCACCACCCCTAGCTAGCTGAGGGGGTAAGGGTGCACCTGCTGCGGGAACCAAGGCACGAGAACCCTGATACTGGGGTCCACTCGAAGCTCGGGGGCAATATCTGGCAATGTGCCCCGGGCTACCACAACTATAACAAGATCTCTGCTGCTGTGGCTGATAACTCAGGAACTAGCCCTGACGACCTTGATAACCACCCTGGTAACTCTGAAGTGGCTGTGCACTAACATGAGCTGGCGGTGCACAGAGAGATACCTGAAGTGCTGACTGAAAAGGTCGGGGTGGATGAACCCTACTGAAAGAATCCCTGCCTCCAGATGAGGCTCCACTGAATCTACCAAAATGATGGGGCCTCTTGTCAGCCCCATGACCACCTCCCTGTGACAAAATCATCTCAATCCTCCTGGCTACATCGGCCGCATCTTGGAATGAAATATCAATACTCGACTCCCTGGCCATCTGGAGTTGTATAGGCTGGGCCAATCCTTCAATGAACCTCTGAACTCTCTCCCAATCAGTGGGGAGTATCATCAATGCATGCCTGGATAGGGCGATGAACCTGGTCTCGTATTGAGTAACAGACATAGATCCCTACTGGAGGCACTCAAACTACCTCCTAAGATCCTCTCGCTGAGTAATGGGAATGAACTTCCCCAAGAATACCTCTGTGAACTGAGCCCAAGTCAAAGGTGTAGACCCAGCTGGTCTGGCTAAGAAGTAGTCCCTCCACCAAGTCTTGGCTGCGCCAGATAGTCGAAAAGTTGCGAAGTCAACTCCATTGGTCCCCACTATACCCATGTTCCGAAGAACCTCATGACAGTTGTTCAAGTAATCCTGTGGATCCTCTGACGGTGCACCAGTAAAAGTAGTAGTGAATAACTTGGTGAACCGATCTAGTTTCCATAGAGCATCTGCTGACATAGCTGCACCCTCGGCTGCCGGTGCCACAATACCCGGCTGAGCTACTCCCGCTGTCTGAGGTGCTGGAGTCTGAAACTGAGCGGCAACCTGCTCTGGGGTATGAATAACATGAGTCTGGGTCCCTCCCCCAGCATGAGATCCAGCTGGTGCAGTAGGAAGAAGACCTGCTTGTGCTACACTCTCCATGAGTCCTACCAGACGGACAAGAGCGTCCTGAAGCACTGGGGTAGCTATGAACCCCTCTGGGAAATGCCCTGGTTTAACTAGGACTGCCGGAACTGGGACCTCCTCGTCATACTTGACCTGAGGGTCCTCCACTGGGGCTGCTTCTATAGGCTGAGCCCGGCCGCGGCCTCGGCCTCTAGCACGGCCTCGTCCTCGACCATGACCCCTCGTAGGAGTTGTAGCAGGAGTGTCGGGCTGCTGAGCGGAACCAAGGGAAGCACGCGTCCTCGCCATCAGCGATAAAGTAGGATAGCAACTCGATCAGTACTTAGAATATATATCGCACGACAGAGAATGAAGAAATGTGGAGTTATCCTAACTTTGCAGCCTCTGGAGGATAAATACAGACGTCTCCGTATCGATCCCTCAGACTCTACCAAGTTGTCTGTGAGTTGTGAGACCTAAGCAACCTAGAGCTCTGATACCAACTTGTCACGACCCGAAATCCCACCCTTCAGCTCGTGACTGCGTCTAACGTTGAACCCACTAGACAAGCCAACGTATCTAAGTAGTCCTAACAATTCAACAGGGGTTAACAGTAGTAAAGTTAATACCTTTCAAAATTGAACAGAATAACAAAACACCTTAAAATCCTTAACAGCGGAAATGTAATAGAAATTCAAAAGAAATGCAAAGGAACATAATGAATTACATAACATCGCATACCCAAAACCGGGGTGTCACAACTCACGAACTATCAAAACAGAGTCTGAAAAGAAATACATAATTGTCTTTGGAGCTACAAAAGAAATACGACAATAGGAGAACTAATGAGCAGGAGAGACTCCAAAATCCATGAACGCCAGCAATATACCTTGAAGCTCTGGGTGGACTGAAGGTGACTCCCTCAATGCGGTCCACTGGGTCTGGATGCGGGGTCTGCACAATATTAAGAAGTGCAGTGTAGCATCAGTACAACCGACCCCATGTACTGAGTAAGTGTCGAGGCTAACCTCGTCCGAAGTAGTGATGAGGCTAGACTTGACAATAATGATAACCTGTCCTAATCTACAGCAGGTAACAGGGACAAACCGAGGCAAGAAATAAGCAAACAAGTAAGGGATACGGGAACAGTAAAGGGGGACAAGTGAGATGAAGCAGTTAAATTGACATATAGGAGTAA